>OZ005650.1:198309088-198571588 GCA_963930645.1 Salticus scenicus
TGTTCAAGTCTGCATTTTTTTTAATAATAATAATAATTATTATTATTATTATTACTATTATTATTATTATTATTATAAATAAAATAAATAAAATAAAACCGAAAACAAAAATAATAAAAAAAAGGATATATATATATATAAACAGAGAAAATAGTAAATATTAAATGCATAATTCATTGAAAATAAAGCATATTTTCTGTTCAGAAAACTTATGTTAAATTTAAAACGCGGTTTCTTTCCTTTAATCTACTTTCTTGACAGAAACTGCGCGTAAAATTCGATGTTGCTGTAGTTCGAAGTCACAGTCAGAGGATTGTAAGTTGGATACACTATTCGGCCATAGACCGTTATTTACATTAATGGTGGGTGGTGCACATGAATACGTCGTAGTTACATGGTCTTCCATGTTCCATAATAATGATTCTTCTGGAGGTAACTGAAGCCTAGAATCCATTCCCTCCACGGAGGATCAAAATGGTGATGGCATGTGTATTGACCATCCCTCGGGTGAAAGCACACTAAATCTACAATGCTTTCCATATTTCGTAAAAATAATACCTATGCTGGTTATTGTAACGAGAAATTTACCCTCCGTGAAGAATCAAAATTGTAACGCTATGTCACCGGACAAACCTAGGAGTGAATTCAAGAGGATACAAGAGGATTCTAGATAGCCACTGCGTTTCTAACCAACTCAATTTCAATCTTAACACAATTGCGTAGTTTTGGTACGATCTAAAATGCATTGAATCTTAACCTGACTGTAAATTTTCCGAGTTCCATGAGGGATATCAAAAGGAGATGGAAAGTCAATTTTTTTATAATTTTTTGACTTTTCAAAAATATTATACGATGAAGACAAAACCACCGAAAGAATGTACAAAAGATGATCTGAATGGTAACGTAATTTTAAAAGTAACAGTCTCGAAACACTTCATATGCAAAAATCTGTAAGATTTGATAAGCAGTGTTCATAAGTAGCAGTGTTCATAAGATAAGCAGTGTTCATGAGTAGTTCTTTCAAATTTACCATTCTGCAAACTACAAGAATGTGACCGTTTTGAATTGCCTGAATTATTTTGCGCATGCTCAAATACTCCACTATGTTTTTGTTTTTAAGCCTTATGTTTGAATATATAAAATTATCTTAAATAAAAATGTTCAAAATGAATGAAAATCCAGCAGGTTTTCGGCTCTGAGAATCGAATTCAATTAAATAATATTCTTAAGAAGAAAAATGTTAATATTTAATATGAAATAAAATAAAAGTAATATTGTGCATTTGTAAACAGTAGAGTAGTTGTATTTGTAAAATTAATAATTTTTTAAAAACACTTTATGTGTTTATTTATTTTTAACTGGAAGAATCGATTTTGTATGTTCTAGTGTAACTGTTACATTAACTGATATAGCTTGTTCTTGTGGAATTTTTATGGAATATAATTTGAAATTTTAAAATGTTTTAATTTAATTTAGTTACATAAACGTGTTACAACAAGTTAATTAACTTAGTTACTGGTCTAAATGGATTTGCGCCGTACGATGCTGGACTGTCAATGATTAAAGTACCAAAAATTAGAGTATTTAACATATTCTTTATAAACATCAATAACAAATATAAACTAAATGGTGATTGGAAATATATACAGCAAACAAAAGATGATGAATAATGTCATAAAATGGATTAAAAATGATGATGTATAAAAAAATAACACAGATTAAATACGATTGATCAAAAATAAGAAATAGAAAATATATTATTTCAGCAATCGCTATAGATAAACAAGACTTATTCTGCTATTTTTTTCCCCTCTATCATGTGACCTCTGACGTCAGGTGGGAAGAGCCCATTACAATAAATTTGAAAAATAAAAGTTTTACATCAGTTTTTAATTAAGTATGTCGTTAAGTATGTCAATGCAACATATATAAAATATTTTCACATACAGAAATATGTTCTTAATATTAACTGATTTTATTAATATAGTTTTAAAGTGCAATAAATATTTAATATATTTTTAAAGTGCAATTGGTATAGAAAACCTGAATTCTTAAATTATTATTTATATTAAAAGATAAAAATATTCAGATACTTAACTATCTTTGAACATTTTAAAATCCCGCATTTTAATGAATGATTTTCTTAAATTAGAATGATTTCTGATAAGTTAATTTAAAGTTTTTAGAAATTATTCTGGATTACACCGCAAAAACTTCTGTAATGAGCAAATATTTTACATCGCTTTCTTAACGTATTTAAACTTTATGGTAATGTAAACGAAAATTGAAGTCAGAATAAAGCGGCTATACTACATTTAAATTGCATAATTATTAAATTGCTTTCAAAATAAAAGTTCAGCAGAATTGCAATTTATATTTCTGCAATTCAAATTACCATTTTACTTTATTTATTTATTTATTTATTTTTTATCTTTAATAAAATACTTTAAAACCTACTCATACGACTGTAAATTTAATAGTTAATTTTAACATATATCGTAATATTAATAACAACTATTATAACATTATATCTCCAAAAGATAATTTATAAGACAATTCTTGTGCAATGAAAATAAGAAAGACTAATCTGCCAATGCTTTTCTATTTCCTCGTAATAAAAAAATTACAAGACTTAAATTAATTATTTACTAATGAAATTATGAGGTTACGTTACTTCTGATGACCTACTGCGGCCACATATATTCCATAAATATGTTAATGAATTAGCAAGGGTTGCAGCTGCAGCTTTCTTAAAACTTTACACATTTCTATTATACTGATACCACTAATTTCAAAAGAATTCTTTAAATAAAGAATTAAAAAAGAAAAGAAGAAAGAATTCTTTAAAAAGAATTCTCAAAATAGTGGTAGCCATATTATAAGATGAATTTAACAATTTAGGAGCGCTGCGAACTCTGGAGTAGTGACACACTCTAAGTAAAAATCAAATATGGATTTAGTTGAGTTAATGTTGCAGGAAGGGACTTCTTGCTACTATATGAATTTGCATGTTTTACACAAAATAAATAGTGTTACCTTTCAACTAGATGCATGAAAATGTATTATGCTATCTTATTTAGCATTTAAATTCAATGGAGTCAGTCACAACTCAGTCATCAACATTTTCAAACTGACAATGATATTAAATTCATCTTTTTCTTAATTGCTATCACTGAAGAGTGAATTTTTATACCTTTAACTTAAATCTGCACAATTCATTTCAGAATCAATAATTTTCAAAATCGTCGCAGACAATGAAATCCTAAAACAAACTTCGTGTATTGCATTCTAAACATGGCTATCCTTTCAATAAAAAAGATCCCCTTTCACCCTTTTGTCCAACTTTTCAGAACAATTCCTAACTCGTTGGATTGAATCATGATGTATACCATGAAATTGACTTTAAAAACAGACACTTGCAAACTCTAGACTTTCTACAAACTTAATCAGGCGCCATGCAAGATTGTTAGGAATATATGTGGAAATAATCATTATAGTGCTCTCTAAAAAATATATTAATGAAACTTTCATACGTATGCATTTTATAATTAGAATTGAAGTATACAAGAGTATATATTTGCAAGTTATAATTATAATAAATGCATAATCATAATTGACGATTTTGAAGTAATTTTTGTATCTTTCATTAAGGTCCTTTTTTATTCTATTGAAAATGAAATTAATCAATTTGATTGAATACTTGTACTGCAGCAGGCGATTTTTTTTTTTTTTTATGCTCTCTTCATACCCTTATTTCCAAAAAATAAAATTTATAATAGATTTTAGCAGTTTACCTGCTTAACGCTTTATTATATATTTTATGTTATGGAAATAGTTATAGGAAAATAAGGATTAAAAAAAAAAAAAAAAAAAAAAAAAAAATGTCGCCTGTGGCAGCTTTGCATACAAAATCAACTGTCAGAGATATTTTATACTTAAATGAACCGTATATTATATATTTAATACAAATGATTTTACAGTATTTTCTCATTTTGTATTTATAAATTCTTATGTAACGTTAGTACACATAAGGATTATTTATTTAATAGAATAATTAGAATAATTATTATTATCTTTTTTTTTTAACGTAACTAATTGTAACAATTATATTAAACTATATTATGATGCCAATTTTACCTTTATTTCGTAATTGCTAAAGAAAGGTACATTGTGTGAAAATGGTAAATATTGATTTATAAATAGTTTTATATTTTTCCCCATCTGTGAAACAATGCTCATAGTAATAATATAATTACTTAGAATATGGTTATTAACAAAGGTGGTAGGTTTATGCTAAAATAATTGATTTAATAAAGATATATATAATAAAAAATTCTAATTATCTATATAACGTTCGTTAAGTGAATAATAGATATTAAAAATAATTCCTTGAAATTACTATCTTAGAGCTGCGCAAATTATCATAAATAAGCATTCAAATATATAAATTTTAGTTATATTAGAATTTTTCGAAAACTACTGAAATTAGAAAAAAATAAACTTGAAAATTTATTTTTACTTTTATTTATTTATTTATTTATTTTTACTTATTTACATATATATATATATATATATATATATATATATAACTTCTTTTTTTATTTGTTTGAATAAATTTAAAATGCTATATTAAAATTAGTTTTTAAATTTTCTCATGTATTTACATTATTATTGTTCATCAGATAGTTGATTATTCAAAACAATAAAATAATTGAAACATATAAATAAAATCAAAATATAACTTTTTAATAATATACGTTTATTTTATTACGTGTTATTTTTTACTTAAAATAAATAAATAAATAAGTAAAAATAAATAAATAAATAAATAAAAACAAGAATGTTGAATACCACACTAAAGCCTTATTGAAAATATCCAATTTAAAATTAAGGCAAATCAATGGATTGCAAATTGTATAGGAAAGTTTCACTTGTATATGTCATATAAATACTGTTATAACTTCTTTTATAACACCGCAATACTTAACATTTTTTTTTTCTTTTTTTAGTGTACGAGGCAATTTAATGCAATTTTTATTTGAAGCTCTCCTGTATTGTTTAAGCTACAGAATCTTCAACCAAAAAAGGGTGATAATCTCAAAATAACTTCTAGCTTTATCTATAATATTTACACCTAACTGACCTCTTCCGACAGAAATTTAATGATTTATTTATTTATTTATATTTTTTAAATTAAAAATAATAACAATAAGTTCTACACCAACCCTCAGTCTAAGGTATCCACTTATTTAATTATAACAAAATAACATATTGCCTAACAAAACAATATATTGCCTAATTAACTGTGTTTAGAAAATTTTATACTTCATTATATCTCTCATTCTTTAAATGTTCCGTTTTTAGCAGGGATTAGTTAAAAGTTTACCAGACTAAGGAATTAAGATTACATGAAATTTTAAATTACAAAATATTAGCCATTTGGTATACATTATCTACCAATAAGTACACATTCGATTTTAGACGTTTTGTCAAATATTTAAAAAAGTTCTTTAGAAATCATCTTGAAACTTTGGTAGTGTAAAGAATATGTTATATATCTCATATGTATCTCAGCAAAAGTTGTGCCTTCAGGAGTAAAATGTGGCAAGTAAAGAATTAAACTAAAATCAAATTATTTTAGGTCACTCTGTAAAAAGAAATGCTTTAAATTATTTTTATCAGTAGCATGAAGCTTTTTGTCATTATGTGTATAAATACTTTATGAAGCTACCACATGAAGCTATAACGGTATTTTTGAAAAATTGTTAAATAAATAAATGAATAAAATAAATAAATGCCACTTTTTTAATTATAACACATAGGGTATTAAAGACAGTGCAAAGTCAATTTTAGGAAATTTGGCACACTACACTGGACGTAGCATACTGCAATCAGAATGCAAAAATGTTAAATATCTAGCGAAATATGAGCATTTTTTCTAAATAATTTTTAACTACACATGCGCTAGTTTAAAAATAATAATAATAATAATCTGCAGAATTTAATAGCCAAAAGTATTGGGCAACTTATATGAGCAACTTATGTAAAATGACCTCCTGATTCCGAATATGACGCCCATTTTGCCCTATCATAAGCCGTTTTATAGAGACGGCCCCCGATTTTTATCACTTTTTGGCGATTTTAAGGCTATAAATTTAATTTTTAGAGGGAAAGAGGGTCTCAACTGTTAAATATCTTCTGAGCGGCTACAGAGTTGGAAAATTCTAAATCATGAACATTTGCGGCAAGAGGAAAATTTAGGGGGAGGGGGGGTTGTCACTGAAATTATGTGTTATATTTCTTTTTTTATTTTTTTAATCTATTATTAATGTTATTTGTTAAACATTATATATATATATATTATTTTTAGGCGTTAAATTATTTCTTTTTCATTCTCCAAATCAAATTCATGGTCATAAAATTACCGCACAGTGATAAAATTTGAGGGAGTGGATGTTGTTCCAAGAAAATGGTGGGTGACAGGGCAAAATGGGAGTCATATTCGGATTCGGGAGGTCATTTTGCATAAGAATCACCAATAATAGTATCAAAACTCCTTTTTTTTCAGCGACGTGTATTTATTTAGAATCAGAGAACATTGCATTTTGATTGAGCATTGATTGAAACACAATAAAAATGCGAGTTTATTAATTATAGTTTATCTTTTATTTAGAGGGAATTGAAATTCTGTTCATTCTATCTTTCATAACTTTTTGAATTTACATTATATTTGTTTTGAGTTTCCAAATGTTGTTCAATACGTTTGAATCTTAAATGATGCAAATGAAATTTTTAAAAAGCTAGCGCGAATCTATTTAGTAAAATTGCTCATATATTGTTAGATATTTAACATTTTTGCATTCTGGGTGCAGTAAGTTGTGTCAAATGTAATGATATGCCAATTTTTTAAAAAAATCTTTGCAAAAGATCTAATACCCAACATGTTATAATTATGTATATATATATATATATATATATATATATATATGCATATATATGTGTGTGTGTAAATACAAGGAGATTTTTTTCCCAATGTAATATATATATATATATATATATATATATATATATATATGGTAGCCTCACATAAATATAAAAAGATAATGACAAAAATCCTCATAACTATATGCTACAGGCAAAACGGATTTAGAGCATTATTTTTTACAGTGTGATCCAAAACATTTTGACATGTGTTTATTTTTTTATTTATTTTTATTTTTTTTGTCCTCTTTTTATCTGTAGGACATAACTTTTGCAGAAATATATAGGATATAACATGTTTTTTACACTATCAATATTTTAAGATGATCCCTAAATAACTTTTCCAGATATGTGAGGAACGTCTCAATTCGGATGTTTCTAAATGTTGATAGATAGTGGATAATACATATTTTCTTCTGTATTTTATTATTACTATTCAGATTAGGAATATTTTTAGAAATTCAGTGAATATGTTTTAAACGAGCCATGTAATGTATATTAAAATGTATATTAACAAATAATGCAAGCTCACTGCATAATTACCAATTTTATGAAATTTAAATACCATTATATATCAACAAGACATTATCTGAAGCACTTAATTTTATTTAAAACTTAAAACGACGTTGAGTAAATTTAAATAATGTATAATTAAATAGGAAACATTTTATTTAATTTTTTAAACATAAATTATTAGTTTAACTTAACGTATTCAATTTAGTATAAGTAATTACCTTTATTCATGTACAATCTTGTTCAAATATCATCTAATAAAACGATAAGTTGTAAAATGTGCTCATATTTTAAATGCCAAATGAGATAGAAGGAAATAAAATACGGAAAATATGGCTAACGTTTACAAATGGAAAACTTTATACCGACAAACAAATTAGGGCGTAAATAACAGAATAAATCAGAGTAATGTGCTATAATACTCTTAAAAATAATCCGATTATCACATATAATGGGAATAGCTTCTTTCATATGCATTTAATGGAAATTACTAAGAAAATATTAGTTTCAAACCTGCTGCTTAATAACAATTTATTGCACGTTGAATCAGACAAATAATATAATTATTAGGTAGTGTATCTACAACAGTGATAAATTAACTGCCTTAACACCAACAGTTAAACATTTAACCCTCCGTCGGGCGCAACTGGCCTGACAGGCACACCTCTGATGTTTTCATTCCCGCCTCCACTCACAGGAGGGGTAGAAATCTGTGTCTCCTAGTAGTCGCCTATCTTTACCGGATGTGTGAAGCCAACCTGTTTAGTTCATTCGCGCGCTTCGTGAAAAGCTGTTAGCGTAATTCTGGCCTCTGAGGCACATTGCGCCCGAATTCGTTGCACATACAAAGGTTAGTAATATCTGTTTTTTAATATCAGAGTTGTTTCTGTTATTCATTTCATAACTATATCATGTAAAATTTGTCGTATTTTTTCGTAAATATGTGTATATTTCATCCCGGCCTCATAGGCGCATTGCGACCGAACATGTGTTTATGAATGTATTTTCTTTGATATCTTCCAGAATTTCGCTGAAATGGCGCGCAAATTCTTCGATTTGTCTAAACCGGAGGATCTGGAAGAAGTGAGGCGTTTGTTGGAAGAAGATGTCGACGAGGACGACCCAGCTGTGAACGAGGATTTGGGTGAAGAGAGTGACATCGATTCTCTGGATGAAGTAGAAGAGCGTAAAGATAATTCAGACACAGAGCAAGATGGTGAGGTTACTGAGGGTGAAAATGAACCAGAATCAGAGTCCAACTTTTTTTGGGGAAAAGATAAAACTTCCAAATGGGCGAAAAATCCGCCAAAAAGAACTGTGCGTAAGAGAGCTCACAATATTATAACTCACCTTCCTGGTGTTATAGGAAACGCCAGGAATGCGAAAACTGCCGTTGACTGTTGGAATAATTTATTCACTGATGACATTTTGAATACAATTGTAAGATATACAAATCAGTATATAGAATCTATCAAGCCCAAATTTTCCAGAGAAAGGGATATTACTTCTACAGACGTCATTGAAGTAAGAGCTTTTATTGGTTTGTTGTATCTAGCAGGAGCTCTCAGAGGAAATCGTCAGAGTTTGGAAGAACTTTGGGGGACAGATGGTGATGGAGTTGAAAAATTTAGTCTTGTGATGAATATTAAACGGTTCAAAACTCTGATCCGCTGCCTCCGCTTTGATGATCTTACTACCAGAGTAGAACGAAAAAAAATCGATCGTCTTGCTCCGATTCGTGAAGTGTTCGAAAAATTTGTAGAAAATTGTCAGAAGAGCTATAGCGTCGGGGAAAACATCACAATCGATGAAATACTTCCAGGTTTTCGAGGAAAGTGTCCCTTTCGGCAATATATACCGTCAAAACCGAGCAAGTATGGAATAAAATGTTTTGCTCTTGTGGATGCAAAGATGTTTTATACTCTCAACATGGAAATCTACGCTGGGAAACAGCCTGAAGGTCCATTCTGTGTGAGCAACAAACCAAGTGAAGTGGTAAAAAGGATGGCTAAGCCTTTATTTGGGTCTGGACGCAATATTACCGCTGATAATTGGTTTACAGATATGGATCTAATTGATGATTTAAAAATGAAGAGGTTATCATATGTTGGAACTGTGCGAAAAAATAAAAGACAGTTGCCACATGAATTTGTTTCTGTTAAAGGAAGAAAACAATACACTAGTATGTTTGGCTTTCTTGATGGGAAGACATTAGTGTCCTATGTACCGAAAGCAAACAAGAACGTAATTCTAGTGTCTTCGCTTCATGATGATAATGCAATCGATCCTACAACTGGAGAGCAAAAGAAACCAGTGATGATCACATTCTATAATTCTACTAAAAGTGGCGTTGATACTGCAGATCAAATGTGCGCCACTTACAGCGTGAGCCGAAATGTCAAGCGCTGGCCAATGGTCATATTTTTCACAATGCTGAATATAAGTGGTATTAATTCGCAAGTGATTTATCTTGGAAATCAACTAGAACCATGCCGCAGAAGGTCGTTCCTAAAAACACTAGCACACCAACTGGTACTTGGAGAGCTAAGTCGAAGAAGTATGAAGACTGTTGGAATCCCTACCAGTCTTCAGATGAGACTGAAAAAATACCAACCTACAAAAGATATTTCAGAGGACTCAACATCTCAAACTCGGAAAAGACGTAGATGCTCAACCTGCACAGCGGAAACAGGCTTCAGAAGAATGACAAACTACGAGTGTAAAAAATGTCACAATGCAATCTGCCTCACTCACGCTAATATGATCTGCGGAACGTGCTGTGCTATTTGTCAATGCCCTTCTTCTTCTGTGTAACTTAAACTCAAAGTAAATATCGATTTCTGAACTTTCCACGACACTGTATAAATTTTACCAAATTTTTGTACCTGATAATAATCTAAATCTAAAAATTTCTTGTAATGTTTTCTAAACATAAAACGTGTTCTTTATCTTTTAATAAACTTCATATTTTTTCTTTCTAAATAGTTCTGTAGTAATAACTGATTACTTTTAGAATACTAAAATTAAAATTAATTATTATAATTTATCAAATTTTTGCATTTGTTACACTTATAATAAGACACATTAGTCAAAATCTGAAAATTTCTTGTAATGGTTTCTAAACATAAAATAAGTTCTTTTTTTAAATAAATTTCATATATTTTTTTTCTAAATATTCCTATAGTAATAACTGATTACTTGTAGAATACTAAAAATTAAATTATTGCTTATAAATTAGCGATTATTTTCTGTGCGCCTAAGAAGCACATTGCGCCCGAACTTGTCGGGTTCAATATTGCGCCTGACGGAGGGTTAAATAAGCAAAGCAATGCTATTTAAGTTTATAAGTTAGTTTTCCTTTTATTTATTTATTTATTTATTTATTTATTTTTCATATTAACGAAAGTTCATTTATTTATTTATTTTATTTACTTTTTAATTAATTAATTATTTATTTATTTATTATTATTAATTTAATGGTGTTTGTCCTAAAATTCTTGCTTGCTTCTAAAACATTATTTCATTTAAATTTTTGTTTTGCCTTATTGATAAAATAGTAAAAACTATGATACAGTTTGTTTCATATGGAATGGGTCAAGAAGAAAGCGTATCTGTGTACGCTGTAATCACTTTTTTTTGGTAAATCAATTTTACAGTAAATGTATAGTTATCAAGAGTTTATAGATTTCTATGTTCGTTCCTCAAGTGACACGGTAAATATTTACGTAGTATTCTCAATCTTCAACACTCGTGAAAGTTTATCCTTTGTTAGTCATTCGACCGCTTCAGTTATCCGCTGTGCTAGTTGCTTTAAATCCTGGGTGAAATGGAGGCAAGAACACACTGCTTTTCTTAAAACACCATAGTAAAAATCACAAGGGGTTAGATCGAGAGATCTCGGTAGTCAATAAAGCAATGTCATAACTTTTTATCTAACACGACTAATCCAGTGATAGGGAAGGTTATCGTTTTTTAGGTACTAACATATGTTTTTATGACAACGCGATGGAGTACTGTCTAATGATCTTTTTTTCCTAATCTTCTTTCCCTAATCTCTTTTTAGCATGTTTCTGTGCAATTAATTGCGTAATTTTTATAAACAGTGTCCGTAGAAGTGATTTCGCATCCGGGAGATTTTTTGCTATTGCCTGATAAATGTGTATAATTCTAGTTACAGAATAAATTTGATTCAGCTAAATAAATCACTTACAGAATTTGTACTGTAATTATATCTCATTTAATATGAAACGTACTGCATCATATTCCGTTAAAAAAAAAAAAAAAAAAAAGAATCATGAAACTTAAAAAAAAAAAAAAAAAAAAAAAAAAAATCTTTTAAATATAATTTTGTTCTTTGAAAATATTTTAAAACCTTAGTTTAACGAAACTTCTTTTATATCCTCATATTATGTTACATTTTATTTTAAATTAACTATCGTATTTATATGATATTAATTTAGAAATCATATCATCATGGTCTTTGTGTTTAAAAAATTGAATATATTTTTGCTTTTAAAATGCATAATAAGTAGCTAAAGTAGGTGTAAGAAGTGTATATTGTAAGTGTATAACTTGTGGTCATCATATTTTGTTCTGAAATCCTACATACAAAAGATCACAGCGAATAAATTAAATCCAAATGTAATCTAATACATATATATATATATATATATATATATATATATATATATATATATATATATATATATTTATATTAAATGGCTTAACAGAATTAAAGCAAGATATTATCAATGCTAGAAAAAGAAGTATAAACGATTTAATGAATGCGGGAAGAAGGAATAGGGCTTATTTTGAAATACAAATATCTAAAATATTAAATGCCTTGAAAGTAATATTCCTTTTTTTTATGTTAATTATTTAAGTAAAAATCATATTTTCTGTTTTGCAAGTATCCTTCAAATAATGATTTGACGAGCAACAAACTTTAAATACATTGTCTAGTTTTGCTGTAAAATAATTTTTCAAACTCTTTCTATGCATGCATTTTAAACTTAAGATTATGAAAAAATAATTAATAAGGACACAGTGCTTCAGTAAAGGGCGTTAAATTGCTATTCTTTGTTCATTTTTATGAAAAAGATAAAAAGTTTTCCTTTCAGTAAAACTTTTTGCAGAATTTATGTATTTATTGTTATTCAATAACATCCTTCTCTACCCTGTCTTGTCATAACATATATTTGAGAACGAGAAAATATTTTTTTTCACTAAAAACTACACTACTTATTGTTATTTATTATATAAATACTAAACTCATTATTCATTCTTACGATGATTTTTTCCTTAAATAATTCTGTTCAGCAAAATATAAATAATATTATGTTAATGCAAAGAAGATTAATGAGTACGGTTTTGATATGAAGAATAGAAGCATGAAAAAAAAAATATGTTTTATTACATTTTTAGAAAGATAATCTTGTATTTGCAAAATAAATAAATGAATAAATGTATTCAAAAGAAAAAGAAATGAAGAAAAAAAAATATTTTTTATTTAAACAACTGTATCTTATAACAAATGTTTGTGTACTAAATATTAAAAAAAAAAAAAAAAAAAAAAATCCTTAAATAATTCCTTATATAGAATAATAATAAATGGTACATTAATTGGTGATTTCTCAATGTTGTAAAATAATATTAATAATAGTAAATGATGCAATATATAATAATATTAATGTTGTGTATAATTTACTATAACTTAGATACACAGGGATATCAACATTCCTATATTTTTACGCGCATTTTACTGTTGAGACAAAAATATTTTTTTTAATAAATTTTTTGCGGAGATTTTAGTGCTAAAATACTATTTAAAAAGTTATTTCCGTAAAACACTGGTTACAATGTAATAAAATGCATGTAGAAATTTAGGAATGCTGCTACCCTTGCATAGCATTGCAAGTTAAATTACTGTTATTTGTTAATAGTTTCTTTTATTTCCGGAATTCAAAATTGTATATAATGAACCACATATACTCTTATTTATAAATATCCATTTTATAAGAATGTGTTTCGGTTATCATTTAAAGATAATCTGCCTAATATACCGATTTTCCATTAAAGTCCGTTCACATTCTTTTAATAATTTCTGAACACTTGCGGTTTCATTTTTAAAAGTGGTGCAGGGATCATACTTTCGAAATTTCTGCCTGTTTCACCGCCACTAATTTGATTTAGAAATACTTCTATTATGATTATAGTAATGTGCCATAAAAATACAGGGTAGAAATTATTTTATGAAAATAGTGGTAGCAATAAATTTAAAATTTTCTCATCCATGAGAGTGTCCTGAAAAATGGGCGGAGAGTACGACCGCTGGTGTTGTCTAGGTATAAAAGATTGTCTTTTTGTTATTAGGTACGCCCACTTGCAATGTCACGTGATGGAAAACAGGGTTCTTACCTCGAAGACGGTGCAAGAAAGAGAAAAAATAGTAAATTACAAAGTTTTAGATTATCATTGATTTAATATGAAAAGAAATCTTGTAGGTATGAATGATAAAAACAAAACGCTTAAATCGTGCACTTAACGGCCCTCTTCACTCACCGTCACCGGAAGCCCGAACCAATGTTATTCTATGGGGAAATTTTCTTTACAAATAACTTATTAACTAATACATATTTTTAAATTCTGTTTTCACATTCAGAAAATTCCCAACTATTAAATTGACGGACCTTTTTTAAAAATGTAATTTTTTAATTTTTAATATTTTATTTCGAAATTGCAAAATGAAAAAAATTCACATATTGAAAATTCGTATTTTGCAGCTTCAAAATAAAATAAAATAAAATAAAAAAAATGATTTTTTAGAAAAGGTGCGTCAATTTAACAGCTGGGAACTTTCAGAATGTGAAAACAGAATTTAAAAATATGTATTAGTTAATAAGTTATTTGTAAAGAAAAATTTCCCATAGAATAACATTAGTTTCGGCTTCCGGCGGCGGTGAGTGAAGAGGGCCCTTAATTTGTTCGTAGTTACCTACACAGTGACGTATCGAAACGCATCATTCTTATAAAGAAATTAAAAACTATCTCTAATCACTTTTATTTGCGATGTTCAAACTTCTGTCTGTCAGCTGTAATGCACATTTGGACCCTTGCTTGAAAATCTCATACGTACGTGCCCCCCCCCCCTCCCGCTACGCTCCAATGTGTGCAACGTAAATTTAAAACAAGGGTCCAAATACGACTTGCAGCTGACGGGCAGATATCTGAACATGGAAAATAGCGGAATCATGTGATAATTAGTTTTTTTTTTTTTTTCCTTTCTGAGATCGCTTCCTCGCGTCACAGTTTAGAAAATCGCGAACAAATATATTCAAGTTTTAATCATTCATTTTTTAGAATTCATACATACAAGCTTTCTTTTCATACTATGCCGATGGTCATGATGATGATACTATGCTTCACTTTTCACCCTATATCATAACGTTTTAGAGATAGGAGAACTAACACCGCTATTTTTAACCAGGTGATTCGACAGTCAGTCGTATTTATTAGTGCATAGTCATTTTAATATACTTGAACACCCTTTTTATAATATAGCTGGAGCCATTTAGCAATTAAAATGGTCAGAATGGGCTTTAGTGGGCACCTTATATGTGTGTTTATATATATACAGAGAGTGAAAAAAATATTATCTTTGTTACAGCAAAGTAGTTAAAAAAGTTATATACGTATGGAATCGGGGATAAATATCAATAAATTGATTAAAACTGATATAGTTTACCGGTAAATATCAAAACGTAAAACTCGTAATTATTTTGCGTGTATAAGGGACTAATAAATGAAAAGCTACCTTTCTGTTGACGCTTTTCATGGTGTCCATGAACTCGCATGATAACCACAACAGCTACAATACCCGCAATTGCTAACACAATCACACCAATCAGTATTAAAAAAACTGGACTGAATGATGAAGGGGCATCTTGCGCTAAAAAAAAAATGCCAAAGTGTCAGATATAAAATAGTTTTAAATCTCAACTTATTATATAATTAGGAAACATTATGTACTTGCTATAAAAATATTATTTTTATTTCCTACAGAAAGTTTTGATTATTCATTTTAACAAAAAATAATGTAATAATTGTATTACCTGTTCTTTTTTCAGCTGGGTGTAATGTTGTTCCAACCAAAGCCACAGAATTACTTCTTCCTTTGATGTTAGAAGCATATATTACTAGTACATATGATGTCCCAGGAAGTAGATTTGTTGCTTGAAAATTAGGTCTGTCTAACTTGGTAAGGTTTTCTGTCATGTGTTCCATTACTGAATCATAAACTTCCATATGAAATATCTGGATAAGGCTACCATTGTAACCAGGTTCGCAGTCAATAACTAAGACTTGTGAAGTTTGATTTATTACTAAACAATCATGAGGAGATTCTGGTGCGCCTACAAAAATATTTTTATGTAATTTTATTTTTTTCTTAAAATATTTTTATTTCATAAAATATAAAACAATTATTATTATTATTATTATATATTTTTTTAAAGAAATCTATATATTTTTTGCTACATTTCCTAATGTATAAAAAGTACAAAAATACATTTTTTTTTTTTTTTTTTTTTTTTTTTGCATTTTTAATCTCAAAAGTATTCTTTTATACCAATACTAGTAAAATATAGCGCTATAAAGGATAAAATATGTATATATATATATAAATAGTTAGTCAATGTGACTAATTTAATTCTTTGTATGAACACTTTTACCAATTATTTTGACTTTATTAAAGTTTTTCCAGTCCCTAATCGAACGTATGGTGATGGAAACATTTCATTTTTCATAATCATTAGGCAGTTATTAATAAAATAAAAAATTAGCGTGTTGTGTCCTCCAAAAGACTTCACTCTATACTTTCTTATACAAATTTACAGCGAAGAAATTATTTATAAAAACATGTATGCACCATAAGACTTCCTTCTATATTTTACTATACAAATTCATTCAACAGAAATAACTTATTAAAACTATTATTGATTGCAATTATGTGCATGATGATTGTACACGGTTTTCGTATTAGAGAAAACTAACACAAAATATCCAAATAAAGATAGTTTTATCCTCTAAAATTAAAATTTTAACCAATGCATTTTCATGATGGTTACCTCCCATAAAATTCTCCCATAGAAGTTGATATATAAGCCTTATGGTTCTCGGAGAAGTTCATGCAAATTGAATCAGCATAATGACTTATAATGTCCTTCTCACATTTTGTTTGATTATACGCAATATAACCTGAGATACAGCAATCCCTTAAACTGCGGAAATCACTGCATAGCAATGTTATCTGTTTAGATATTAACATCAAAAGCTTACAGACACTAATTTAGCTCAATATGCATCTACATATGAATTTATATGCAAATCTGTGCAAAAGTTCCTGAGATATAGCCTTCTCTTAAAATGCGGAAATCGTTGTATAACAGAGCCCCATTTTAAGCAATCAATACCAAAAATTGATTGGCACGAACATAGGTCAATGTGCATCTGCATATAAATTTATATGCAATTTTATGCAGTAATTCCTGAGATATAGCCTTCCTTATAATTGTGGAATTCGCTGTCTATCACCGACACCTGTCCAGCAAATGGTATCAAAAGTTGATCGCCACTGTCTTAGGCCAATATGTCTCCATATATACATTTATATGCAATTCACTGTAGTAGTTCCTGAGATATAGTCGCCACAAATTTTTTCACTTACACACACACAGAAACAGACTGATAGACATTTTCTAAAATAGGTCAAATAATGTTCTGGACCTATTAAAACGTATAAATCCATCGAAACCCGAATGACGAAATTTTTTAGGAATAGAATACCTTCTTATATTGAACTAGAAAAGGTTTGCGAACGAGCCAAATTTTGAATGCGGGAAATTTTTTTAAAGCAATTTTTTAAAATTCATTTTTCTAATTTATTAGCAGAATGTATTGATCTGCTTATGTGTACCCTATAACCACGAGAAGTATTGTGAAAATTAAAAAAAATAATCTGGTGTGTCACTAACACGACTTTCTCTTATCCTGAAATTTAATACTATAAATAAGGTTGGAGATTAAGAGGTAAGATAACGATGTTATGTAAACCTATGTTAAACAATTCAAATTAGGCTTCGGGAGAGATTTATATGATAATTAGTTCTGTGTGAGGGGGGCTAACGTCCCCCTCAACCCGCCGTTTCTTTAATGCACCTACATTTATGTAGAATTTAATTCGGTTATTAAAAAATAATTCTGTTTTTAAAAAAATAATTTATTCAAATTATTATTTAAAAATATATATATCTTTTATGGTAACGCAGACGATTTCCTTATTAGAGAAGTAGTATAACACCAAATAAAAAAAAAAAAAAAAAAAAAAAAAAAAATCGATAACTTTGTTTTAAATAATAGCAGATAGATGGTTTAACCATTCGTTTTAATAGTATTGGCGAGATCTTTTGAAAGATACCCATCCTGAAAATTTACTCCCTTCGAGGGGAACTTTTCCCCCCAGGGGGTGAGGCGAGGCCCCTACATACACAATTTTTTTTTTCCCTGTTGACTATCTCTATTACAAAAAATATATATTCGTTTCATTTGGTTTAGTGCAGTCTATAGATGTTAAACTCTACTTACCTGCAATTTCCCCCATAGACGTAATGCATTTGAATAATTTTGAGTGTTTCTGTACACGAACCATTTGCATGATCTTAACGAAAAGTTTAGTGTAGCATCCTTATATGATACTCATTTAGAATACAAAGTTTGAAATTTCTGCCATAATTTGTTTTTGAGATATGCTGATACAAAACATACACACACACAGGCATACACACAGACCATTTGCTAAAAACATGATTTTCGTATTCAGGGGACCTCAGAACATGTAAATATAACAAAAACTCGCGTTTGAAAATTTGACCCAAAAACAATACTTTCTCTATCTTATGGGTAAGAGAAAGTAAAAAAAAAAAAAAAAAAATCATTGTTAGAATGAACTGAACTTAAGTTGCTTTTGGAAAAAATAGAAAACGTTACATGTACTTTATAAACCTAAGCAATTATCATAAAAATCCAAAATGCTATCATTGTTAGAATAAACTGAACTTAAGTTCATCTTGAAAAAATGGGAAATGTTGCAAAAAGGGTAGTCATTATTTACTTACTATTAACGAACACTGTATTATCATTGACTTAATCAAATTAAAATAATTGAGCTTTTTTTTCTTTTTCCCACTAGGGGGGAAACCCCCTAGTGGAAATGATGTTCAGTTAGTCTTATCAACGACAACTGTTTGACATTATATGCTTAAGCTTTTCATACAAGTAGCTTAATATATTTTTCTTATAAATTATGCAATTGAAGTTTCGTTAAAGATGTTTTTTTTTTTCCTGATTGTAGTATCATGTGTCGATTATATTATATAAAGTATCCAAATGTGGTATTGTATTTGGTTTAATACCCTACATGTATTAAACCATTTTTTTTTCTTCAGTTTTCTAGAATCCCTTTTATATCTCCAGTAATATACGCACCACTTTCATACAAATAAATGAATAAGATGAAGCCTAATTATCCTTTGTTCCAGCTTGGACCCATTCCACGCATTACATTTTACAGTGATTCCAAACAATTTTTTTCCTTTAATTTTCTCATGGCACTCTCTTTTCTTTCGGGGTAAAACATTTACCGATTTATGTGAGGTATAATATATTCTTTACAAGTGCAAAGTTTACGTAATTTGCCAACAAATTAATAGATATTTGCAAAAACGCCTAAAATCAAATATATTCTGTCATTTATAGAAAAGTATTATGCGTATGAATTGCGTATGTAATTATATTTGTTCTTCCATTACAGTATTACCAAAAATAAATGTCCATTATCGCATGTTTAACAGCATTTAATTGTTTAAATTTAATATTAATAATGCTTTAACATCTAGAACAACAACAACAACAACAAAAAAAAAATAATAATTTGAAATTTAATAATGAAGCAAGGTCATTTATGAGCCGAAAACCTCTTTCCAATAATGACAAATATGCAGAAATGTAAAAATAAACAACAACATGCTACAATATATCAGAAATGTATTTGAAAAGTATGTGTTACAGAACCAATAATATATTTCTTTGAAGAAAACACTTAAGCAAATGAATAATTTAATGTTACGCTCTTCAGCAGTTTATTACCCATTAAATCATTTAATTGAGTATTATAAGATAATGTATTCTAAACGAAAGTATTACTTTAAATCAATTGAATGAAGATAAATAATAATTAACTCTAATGTAAAACTTATTCTAGTATATTTAAAAATCCTTTTTGCGATTGTGTTAGCCTTTCAATAAAACATAACTGTATATCGTATTTAAAATTTAATTTCTTTAAATTATTTCAGAAATAAATTTCGGAAATTTTATGTGCATAACAAGTTTTATTACAAAGTTAAGAGCTGCATTGTATATTTTGCAATAAAATTTATCTTTTTTTCAATTTAAGAAGCAAATCTGCATTTTAATATACAAACATAAAATTTGTTGTACATTCATAGTCTAATTTTAATACGAAGAGAAGCTTAAATGTAATATCGCTCGAAAGATAGAGTTAAAGTGCGTTCCAGAAAAAATATTTAGCGTGACATAAGTATATCATGTCAAAAAAATTCTTTTATTTTTATACATGTTTTATATCAAAGAATATTGTTAAATTCATATTTGCATTTTTTTAAATTCAGTCGTAAGGGTTGTGATTAGGTGTTTTTTTTTTTTTTTTTTTTCTTTTGTTTTGACAGAACACCCAGCACAAAATATTTCAATTACGTTGAAAAAAGATCACAATTTTCCATTACCGCAACACATTTTAGGTATGCTTCCCGATATATTTATGTAATGTTCACCCTTTTCGCTGTTCTACTTCTTGCTTCACTAATATATTTTTTTCCTTATTCTTACCTTACCCAATATTTTTTCTTTATACTTATGTATGTTTAATATAATGTAATTTAATATTAAAATGTGCACTAACTACCATAAGTATTTCCAATTTCATATTTAGACGTTTTGGCAAATATCTAGAAAAATGCTTTAGAAATCCTCTTAAAATTTTGGAAGTATAAAGAGAATTTATGCGTCATATATTTTAGCAAAGGAAGGTGTCTTTCTGTAGAGGAAACGAGGACCAATAAATAATTAAAGAAAAATCAAAATGTTTTACATCACATTCTAAAAAAATAATGATTGAAGTGCGTTTTGGATGTAGTATGGGTGAGGATTCTTCTAAGTATCTGCACGATTTCTTATGGGGCTACCACGTACATTCATTGAAGTATAATAGTTTCTTTAAGAAATTTAAAATAATAATAATTATTATTATTATTACTATTATTATTATTATTATTATTATTATTATACGTAGGGTATTAGGCACAGTGCGAAGCTATTTTTAGGAAACTTGGTGTACTACATTAAATACAGACTACTGCAATCAGAATGGAAAAATGTTAAACGTCTTACGAAATATGAGCATTTTTTTTTTTTTTTATATATACTGTAGAGGGGAGCTTTTTGACCAAAATGTAATTGCATTTTGAAAAGTAAATGGTTCAAAACTAAATGTTTCCGTATTGAATTCCAACAATGATAGTTATAAGCAAAAAAGATTCGAAAAATTTAATAATAAAAAAAAGAAAGAAAAAAAGAATATATATATATATATATATATATAAAAATCGCGAAATTTCCACAACAAAACTTATAAGTATTATACATAGCATGTGCAGCAAAATGTTAAAGTTACAAGTCATTTATAGCTTTTTGTGATACAGGGTTATTTAATGCATTGATGTTCTTCTTCAATTTGTGGTTGGCCCCCTAAATGTACTTTGTACTAAATCGATAATAGAAAATTTGAGTTTTAAAATATTCTTTCTTTGAATGTCTGAAGCCTGGGCTAATTGTCCATTATTATTATTATTATTATTATTATTATTATTATTATATATATACATTTTAGAAAAACGGAAAAAAGGGGTGGGGGAAAGATGAAATTCTAATAATTTTATCACCCGCTATAAGTTAAACTGGAGCAAATATAACCACGGAAATAAGTGTACTCTCAGCCTATAAGTTAACTGATAAATTTAATTTTCACCTAATAATCATCATATATGATCTTAACGTACTAAATAACTTCGAGTTACACATGACCAGGACTTTAGTTTTTAAAAGCACATAAATTTTACTCCTAACAAATTTTGAGCTGCTAAAAATAAACTTATGTCCCTATTATCTCGAAATCGGAATTTAAAATTTAGGAATAAAATGCTCCTCTACACATCTTATCATCGTCCCATTCTTACCTATGCATGCATGGTGTTGACATATGCAGGCAAATACAAAATTAAGTTACTCATTAGTGCACAAAATGCAACCAATCGGCGAATTCTTGTTATGCTCTGGTAGGCTGGAAATGTCCATATACAAAGAGATTTTCACTCCTAAATTTAATAATTAAATTTAATACTTTCATATTGAATTCCATTTAACACTAGAAACTTTACATAACCCTGCTTTAAACCACTTGCTGCATATGACCACACTGATATTGTCAATGGACGTGGATCCAAAAAGGGTATTTGTCTAAACTCCCAAATTTAACTTTTTTAAAGTAAAATTGTTCAATCTGTTTTACTTCATTTCACTTTAAATCAGCTTTTAAATTGACTTCTGGTTGTCCTGCGTCTGTCCTCTTTATATATATATATATATATATATATATATATATATATATATAAGATAAAATTTAAATATAGGATGGAGTAAAACTTGAATTATTAAACATATAGAAGTAGAACAGAGTTTTTATAAACCAATGCGCAAATGCAACAAAAGGAAATATAAAACTATAATAAATAAGCAAAATAATTTTTCATCTGGCTTTAATTTTTTTCTTATTTATATGTATCTATCTATCTATCTATCTATCTATATATATATATATATATATATATATATATATATATACAATTTGCACGATAGCCGAGGAGTCGCCTTTTACAAAGCGATTCTGTCCATGACACACCGAAGGGTGGGTGCCGGCTGTGTACGACTGAATCTAAAACTGAATATAAAATTTTAAAAACTGCCTTAAAAAATCCAAAAATATTCTTATTATCCTTATCTTCTTGCGACTTTTATAGTGCATTACTTTAACTTTCTTGATAGCGATTCCACTCCAAATATAGTACTACAATATGTTATAAAGTTTTATTTGATGTCAAATTGAGAAAAAAAAAAAAAAAAAAAAAAGATCCATTTGCAAACGCACTATTCTAATTTATAAAAGGGTATTTTTTTAACGCCTTATTCAATGAACAAACAGCAGAATCTGCGGTTTTTCACCTCGGAGGATGAAAGGGACGTCTCGCGGCGAGAAACTTCACAAAATGAAGGAATAGCACAGAATCTCCAGTTTCTCACCTCAGAATGTAACGCGTGAAAATCTCGAGAGTTAATCACGTTTTAATTAATAAATTGCTTCCTGATTTAATAAAGATTGAGAATTTGGTTTCGAGGTTTACACGTACACATTTCAGACTATGTATGTGCTAAATTTTACATCTGTAAGTACGGTAAAATTTTCTAGAAACATTTGACAAAGGAAAAGATAAACGCTATTTCGGCTTTATTAATACGCTATTGAAACAAACTAAAATGTAATATCATTAGGGAGCAGCTATGTTATAAGATCTCTTTGGAGATTTTTGAAATTTGAACAACATCTCGGACTTTTCTCGCCAAGTTCTTTATTTATGAAATTGCGACAAAAGATAATAAGTCACCGATTGATTCCTGTACTAAAGGTGTAACCATATTCTTTTGTGAAGGATAAAATCAAGAAAGAAAAAATAAGATATAAGATTATTTGATTAAATGAAATTAATATTCTCAATATAAATATATATATATATATTTTTAAATGTTCTGATGTCAGTTTTATCAGAAACTTTTGATAATGCAGGTTTAATTTTCCATTTTTCTTTTCTTTTCTTTTTTTAATTATTTTTCCCTTATGTAAAAATGTTTCTTTTTATGTTAGAAAAAATAAATGAAATAAAAAGTTGTAAAGTTGTAAGCGTTTTATTTTTTGGCAACAAGCTAAAATTACAATCTAAGAAAAAATTCAAGAAATTTAACAGAGTTAAATACGTTAAAATAGTTTAATTAATAACTTTCTTTTTAATTAAAAATTTGAAAATCCGGCTTCGAGGTGCACATGAATATATTATAAACTATCTGTGTGCCAAATGCCATGCCTGTGAATTTTTCTGTAGGCAGCTGACAGACAGAAACATTTTGCTTTTATTAATAAGATGAATTTCAGTACAAAGAATGATGATATTACAACAATTACTGTTATTTAAAGTATGCTATACATAAACCTAATATAACTCTACAAAAAAAAAAAAAAAAAAAATCCCTCCACTTAAAAAGAAAAAAAAAAAAAAAAAAAAAAAAAAAAAAAAAGATTATTGTTGACCAGTGTCCAACTTGAAAAGAAATCTAAAAATAGTTATTTATTGTAACGTCATGTAAAGTAGAAATTAAGTTACATACTTAACTACAAAGTAAATATATATATATATACCATTTCTCTATTCTAATTTATTTAAATTCAAAACAACTTTAACCTTTAGTAACATTTTAAGTCTCTATAATACTTATTGAAATAAAAATATCTCTTTAATACATAGGATTACTAAGCCAACTATAAACATTATTAATACCTGTTATATAATTTAAAGATAATTTAAGCAATTCATTTTATTTATCGTTTTCTGCCACATTAATTTAACATAAACATCTCTAGAGAAATAAAAACAACATAAGAGATTTGGAAGGAACAAATAATAGCTTTAAATAATCAATTAAGAGATATTAAACATTTAATTAATCCTGATTAAATATTATTAAACCAAAACAAAGGTACATTAATAATTAAAGGATAATTATGAAAATGCTTCATTAATAAACATGATTAAAGCTATAATAGCAAGTACAAAACAAGAAATATTGCTACACTTCATGAATAGAAAGCTTTATTTCAACAAGCATATTATCGCGTAAATGGTGGCGTAAATCAAATTAAGTGATTCTTAGCATATAATGTGTTTCGTTTTTCCATAATTAGAGAATGTGGATATTGTATCTTTCAAATGTATTTAATGAGAAAAAATGCGTGAATGGGTGTTTGAAAACCTGTAGTTTATTAACCGTTTATTTCTATTAAACCGTAAAAATGAATATTTAATGACTAGGCCATTAAACTTTAAACGACATTCAAAGTTGATTTACTTAAACGAATTTAGATAAATTAGAAATCTTAAAGAAATATATCTATTCAAAGAATTCGTTCATTTTTCTATTTAAAGAGAGTGAATTCTAAGCATTTTATAATAGTACTCTTTGACTTTGTAAAGAGTATTTTTTTTTTTTTTTTATTATTTTTTAATATTTAATATTTATGTATTACTGCTAATATCAAGTAAAATTCTAACAATTACTTTTGTTTGTAATTAAATTATAGCTGCATTTTATTAGAGAGTTTTAATGAATATATATATATATATATATATATATACAGTGGAACCTGTCTAAAGTGACCACCCCAGGGACCGGCTAAAATGGTCACTATATGCAGGTGGTCACTTTATAAAGGCTCTTTAAAATTGGAAAATGGTCATTTTAGTCAGAAAAATGGTCACTTTAGTCAGGTGGTCACTTTTACAGGTTCCACTGTATATATATATAAATTACTTATTTATTTATTTAGAAAAAAATATAGACAGTAATTAGAAATATTTTCAACAAATGAGTTTAATATATATGATTTAATTTGTTTTCAAAAATTATTTTACTTTTTGTGTATTTTATACAGTAGACACCCGTAACACCACTACATTTTTAGAGTATCAAAGTATTGGTTCAATTACACCCGATTTCATTTTTGTAAAAGAAACTGTTGCTTTGATGCAAAATTATTGGCGTTAAAAAGTAAAACTGTAGTATTCACAATTTTATTGTAAAATAACAACGATATTTAAAGAAATTTAGACAGGAGCGTGAAATCTATTTTATTTCGTATGTATATATATATATATATATATATATATATATATATATATATATATATATATATATATATATATGTACATATACACTTTTTTTTTACTATTTGTTTTGTTTTAAATTACACGTCACAATTGACCGACACGCTATGCTTTATTGTAACTGTTACTAGCAATCAAAGCTGTTTTATTTTCTTTTTTATGTTAAAGAAAAATGTATGTTTCTAATATAAACAATGTTTTAAAAGTAATTTTACTTTCTGTTCCTTTCAGGAATTTCACTTAATTTTCTAAAGAAAAGACTCTTTGTGAATGTAAACTGGATTGATAAGAATACAGAATTATATATGCAGTGACCGATGCTTAATAAATTCACTTATTAATAAAACCAGCTGCTCAATATATTCATAGCTGCCAATATTTTAATTTATTCCGGAGTACTTTTAGCCCCGCCTTTATTTCGCACCACTTTAATTATAGGAAACATTTCTTCAATATATAACTTCGATAAAATAAGAAAAAATTACTTTTGAAAAATAAATAGTACGAAATAGAGGCGGACTAAAATTACTCCGGAATAAATTAAAATATTGGCAGCTATGTATATTGCCATACCGGAATCAAATCAATACAAATTATTTTTTAAACTGTCGCTTAATAAAATCAGCACCGTCGGTTAATAAACTCAAATAAAGATTTCCTCAGCATCAAAAATGCCATTTATGAATGCTAAACAGATTTTTTATTTTTTTATTTTTTTATTTATTTATTTTTTACATTGTAATTTTTACTTATTTCTATATTCAATAGAAGAAAGTATTGGATTTCTAAAAATTTTCGACTTTTGATTTTCGACGAATTTACCTTTTTGGAGAGATCCATAACATGATTTGACCATTTTTTAAAAATATCTGTGTGTCTCTGACATTTTTTTTTTCCAACTGCATCTCAGGTTTTACTGTACAGATCTTCATATAACTTTATACGTTATTCACATAAATTAGTCTCAATAGCTTAACATATGGCGCTGCTATATCGCTATTTCCGCAATTTAAGTGACGACTATATCTCATGTTCTAAAGAGTATAATCGAAGAAAAGTTGATGTACAAAAAGGTCATTGTGAGATATTATGTTGATTCAATTTAAATGCTTATCAGTGAATAGCTAGCGCTGCTATACTGCAAATATGCCTAAGTACGGGGCGATTGTCATTTGCACGATAAAATTAACCTTCTTTTGTACATTTCTTGTAATACCTCTCTGAGATGCAAATAGTCTGCATTTATAATGGGGGAAAAATAGTAAATAATTTGTACTGCGTGAATTTGTGTAGAATGGCCAAACTATACTAGTTTATTTTTGAAATAAAAAATGAAATAGAACTTAGTAATCTTAGCGTTTCCTGTTTTTGTCAAAAATTTTCCTCACGTAGCATAATTACAATTTAAACACGCCCGTTTCCTTGTCTTAGTAACAATTACAAGAAATATAGTTTTCAAAATGCGGTAATAAGTTACAAATTTTATTTGATTCACAAGTGATAATTTTCCTTTTAATTTTTAATTATTAAAAATTAATTTATAGTTTTTATTTTTAAATAACTAACAAGTTTATCTAAGGTTTAAACAGAAAGATTTTTAATTTTAAAAGAAATACATGATTTTTTAGCAAAATAGTCATGATTTTACTCAAAAGGAAGCGCATCAGAACGAAGGGTGTGTTTAATTTACTTATTTTCAAGGAACAATTAATTATCTGCCAAAAATTAGTTAATACTATTTATTAATTCCATTATTCTTTACGTTGTGATATTTCATTCCAAAATCAGAGAAGTAATGCATTTTCCTTCAGTACAAGAACTTTTGCCGGATCTAAAAATCAGCCGCTTTATAAAATCTCTTTTGCTCAGAACGAATTGGATTTTAGTAAGAGGCGGGTACTGTATTAGCTATCATATGGCCAGTTATAACAGTTTATTCGAAATAAACCAGTAATTGTTTCAAATTTATATTGATAACAAAAAGCATTCCGACCGTATTAGTACCTTTTTCAGTAAAATACACCGAAGAAAAAAAAAAAAGAAAAAAAAAAAAAAAAAAAAAAAATGAATTAAATTATTTTTTAACAAACTGCAGAATCGCAAGAGAGTAATTTTAAGTGGAAATAACAGAGCGACTTTTCATCAGGCGAAAAATGTAGTGATGGATGCGATAGAAAAACAACTAAAAAGAAAATCAAGTCAAGCGACGAGGTTAAATATTAATAATAGTAAGAAGAAGAATTATTTATTGAAGTGACATGAATTACAAAAAATAAACAAAAATAAATAGAAAGTAAATAAATAAAAAATCAAGCAAATTATTTATACGTTGATAAAAGTAAAAAATTCTACCAATTGAAAATAAACGTACATTTAAACACACACACACAAGCACACACACAAACATATATATATAATGAATTGTTACTAATGAATTATTAAAGGTAGTAAAAGCCAAAGAACAGATACAAGATCACTAAAACAATATAGACCAATAAGAATTAATATTTTTCTAGTATAAGAAGCTTAGAATGGTGAAGAAAATTCATCACGGGAACATCTTTCACCCTTCAGCAACAATGAAAGATTTCGTTCACTAGTGGCTATCATAGCAGTTCATTAGCGGGCTGCAAATCGTACATAAAAATAATAATTGAAGAGAAATTTAAGGTGGAATAAACTATGAAGTTCAAAATAATAGAGAATATAACAGGAAAAACCCATAAAAACCAAACAGTACTCTTAGGATGATACATATGGAGTCACATGGATTAAAACAAGCAAAATCAAGGATTAGTGGCTCGTAGCTGATAAAGAATAATGAAACTATACGGCAGCATGGATATTTATTGATTGAATATCATGTGTGTAAGAGTACAATTACTAATTTTAAGAATAGTTGACAACTCAACAATGAATAAATTGAACATTTAAAGGAAAATGAAATAATGCATATTAATACAAGGTGAATACAACAGACCTTCAGCTTTTTTTTTTTTTTTTTTTTTTTTTTTTTTTTTTTTTTACCATTTCACATGCTATCCCGAGTTAACTCGGGGGGGTTAATATATATAATTTAACATTCCCCACCCAGCCATCCAATCAAACACCACCACTTATTCTCCGTAATCAAACATCTACCCACCGAAACTCCACCTTTTTTATTGTATTTTATTGTATCACAATGTTTTTGGCGAAAATACACAAAAGTGCACTTTTTTTTTTTTTTTTTAAATAATAAAGGCACTGACGGAGACTTGGTTATGGATATAAAATAGAAAATACAAAGTTTTTAGGAAAACCCATTTTGGCAGTGACTGTGATTAATGTAGTAATATTCTTATTTTGATACTTTGGATAGCATAATTTTTTAATTCGAAATAAGTGCTTAATGATGATGTTTCTAAATACCGAAATATGCAGACAGGAATTAAAATGTGTAAAAACGTTTACTTTAAAACTAAAATCTTGCCATTTGTCATAGATATCAGTGTAAATTTTATTAGCATTAAAGATTATTTTAAGATCTAAAAAGTTAATTGATTGAATATCTAGAATATTTTGAATTAGCTTTAGGTTAGATGGAAAATTAAAGGAAAAATTATTTTGTGATTTCATGTTAAGATAAAATACAATAATATTACATATGTAACGATAAAGCCGGACATTATCATAACAAAATGACTTTTCATACTAATAAATGTATAGATCTGCCAAATTGCTGGAGCTACATATACCCTTTGGGGGATTTCTACCTTTTGCAAATAGATTTTGTTGTTGTGGAATATATAAATATTATAGATAACAAAGTTAAGATGTGTTTTGAATTTTTCAGCTTTAAAATTGTGAGGAAGATTAATTTGAGTTTTGTAATCGTTAGAAAGATATAAATTTTTATATATAAAGAGAAAACATATGCAAAGAAAGAAAATTTAGGATAATCAGAGGGTATATCTAATTTCTTATTGGTTTAAGTTTTAAAGGAATTCTTCGAAAAACTTTAAATGGCTTGCCATATATTTATCATCCGGTTCCGTACCGACCAACTTACCTTCTACATTAATATATTTTTCAACTTTTACACATCTTGAATAATAATAATTTAATATAGTTTTCTTTGTCGTAGTCAATATAAATATTTTAGCCTTTAATTAAGGAAAATTTCCGAAGAAAAAAAAACATTTGCACACCAGTAGTGCCGACAGAAGTGAAAACGTGAACAATTATGTGTGTATTCCTTGAATCGTCAGGAAATATTTTATTGTGAAGGAAATACTTTTAAATAAAGTGTTTTTTTATTCATTAATATAAACTACTACTACAAACATTATACTTCAATTTTATTTAATGCGCTAACTGCAATAGAGACAGTGTCTGGTGATGAGACAAGTCGTGTAGAGCCGCACCAGATTGTAAAAACATAAGAAAAATGGCGGCTTTGGCCTTTCTCACGGTTTTGCGAGATCTAACTGCAACGTTTCCGGCTGCAATCTTTAAGAGACAGTGGCCGGAGACGAGAGAAGTCGTGTAATGCCGCATCACATTGCAAAAACGTGAGAAAAATGGCGGCTTTGGCTTTTCTCATGGTATTGTGAGGTCTAACTGCAATACAGACAGTGTCTGGAGAAGAGAGAAGTCGTGTAGAGCCGCACCAGATTGTAAAAACGTGAGAAAAAATGGCGACTTTGGCCTTTCTCCCTGTTTTGTGAGGTCTAACTGCAATGTTTCTGGCTGCAATCTTTAAGAGACAGTGGCCGGAGATGAGATATGTCGTGTAAAGCCACACCAGATTGCAAAAACGTGAGAAAATGGGGGCTTTGGCCTTTCTTACGGTTTTGTGAGGTCTAACTGCAATAGAGACAGTGTCCGGAGAGTAGAGAAGTCGTGTAGAGCCGCACCAGATTGTAAAAACGTGAGAAAAATGGCGGCTTTGGCCTTTCTCACGGTTTTGTAGGGCCTAACTGGAACGTTTCCGGCTGCAATCTTTAAGAGACAGTGTCCGAAGATGAAAGAAGTCGTGTAGAGCCGCACCAGATTGTAAAAACGTCAGAAAAATGACGGCTTTGGCCTTTCTCACTGTTTTGTGAGGTCTGACTGCGATTTCGGTTGCAATCTTTAAGAGACAGTATCCGGGGATGAGAGAAACGTGTAGAGCCGCACCAAATTGTAAAAACGTGAGAAAAATCGCGAGTTTTTCTTTCTCGCGGTTTTGTGAGGTCTAACTGCAATAGAGACAGTGCCCGCAGATGAGAGAAGCCGTGTAGAGCAGCACCAGATTTTAAAACAATATACAGTATATAATTATTAACACTTCACATTAGCAAGTTAATTGTATGATACATTATTTGTGTCATAGAAGGATGGAAAGCGTTTGCTGACGATGACACGTGTTCAATGATTTTTGTTCACCCAAAATTTTCATTTCAAATGGAAAGCGTTAGCTGACGATGACGCGAGTTCAATGATATTTATTCTCCCAAAATTACTCAACACGCCTAAAGAATTTTCACTTAAAAAAAAAAAAAAAAGTTAAGGCGGAATTAGGAGAGTTTACGCACGATTCAACTGATTGATATAAAAAATCCAAATATTAAATTTTAGTTAAACTTTTGGTGCATAACTTTGAATTGATCCTTCTTCTGTGCTTTTCCATTGCCATTTTGTTGCTACGTTGTAGTTTGAAACAACAGTAGTAATAAAACCAAGTGAGCTATATTGCTCAATCTCTCCTTATAGGGTAGGTGTAACTGCGCACATGGGTAAGAGAGAGTGCGCTTAAATATAACTACAATTACATTATCAGTAATAAACTAGTATGTTGTGGCAACCACAAGGATTTCTCCTATATTTTCCCTATACAAATTCACTCAGTAAGAAAGAAAAAAAAAATAATCGATAATTTTGTTTTAAATTATCACATATTTATAGTTCAACCATTCGTTTTAAAAGTATTGACGAGACCTTTCGAAAGATTTACCCCCCCCCCTTGGGGTACTTCCCGCCTGGGGGGGAGCGATGCCTCCACATGCACATTTTTTTTCCTAATTAACGACCACTATTATCAATTATTCATATTAATTTTACAATCACAGGTACATTTATACGAAATTTTGTCCTATACTGCAATGTTAGGAATTTAGAAAAAATGCAATCATAGCACCACCTGTTGAGCGATTGATCCCTAGATGTAATAAGCACCAGTTTATGTCAGGGACCAACTAAATACCAAGTTTGGTTAAGTTTCGCAAAAAAAAAAAAAAAAAAAAGTTTTTTTTTCCAACCATTCGTTTTACAGGTATTGACGATACCTTTCGAAAGGTACCCATCTTGAAAATTTACTTCCCTCGAGGGGGAACTACCCCCCAGGGGGGTGGCGAGGTTCCTACACATACAAAAATTTTTACCCAGCTGACTGTCTCTGTTATAAATAATTCTTGTATATTTCATAATGATTACTAAAAAATAATTCTCTTTATGCACATTTATACAAAATTTTGTCGTATATCACCATGTTAAAAATTTAGAAAAAGCGGGATGGCAACGCAACCTGTAAGACAATTTTTACCAAAATTTGATAGGCACTAATTTATGTCAAGGTGCAAATACATACCAATTTTTATAAAATTATGTGCAGTAGTTCCTGAGATACAGTTGCCACAAAATTTTGTCACACACACAGACAGACATTTTCTAAAAATGGTCAAATCGTGTTCTACAGCTCTCAAAACGTGTAAATCCATCAAAAACCCAATGACGAAAATTTTTACGAATCCAATACTTTCTTCTATTAAATACAGAAGAAAGTAAAAATCGCTTAAATGACATTGTTGCAAGGGATTTATAAATAAATATGTTTGCATTTGCAATGTATATTTCAATTTAATAATTGAAAAAAATAAGAAAATTTAAAAGAAATTTAAAAAGAATTAGAAATATTTATTTAATAAAAATAATCTGGTGTGTCACTCACACGACTTTCTCTTACTCTGAAATTTAATACTATAAATACGGGTTGCAGATTAAAAGGTAAGATAACGAGTACTGTTACGTAAACATATGTTAAACAATTCATATGAGGCTTCTGAAGAGTTTTATATGACAATTAGTTCTGAGTGAGGGGGGGCTACCGCCCGCCTCAACCCCCCGTTTCATTAATTCACCTACATTTATATAGAATTTAAATCTGTTATTAAAATTTAAAGTCTACTTAAAATTATACGGGTAATTTTTACACGCAACATTCATTGAACCTTATCAATCTTGATAAAACTTTTCCAGCAACGAACTTATATTAACTTCAAAATACTTCGATCTCCTAAATTTATTCGTTTTTGAGTCACTCTAAGATACATAGACAAACATCAAACGTTAAAAAACATGACAACGGTAATCATGAAGACTCAAAACGTGTAAATTTGCAAAAAATAAGCGATGAATATTTAGCTTAAAACATATATTACGTATCATTATCTCTATTAGGAACTTATTTCAATTCCTGAACAGTTTTACTGGAAATAGTAAAATAGTATTAGTAAAACACATCACTAGCAACAAATAACTAGTGTGTTGTGGCCACCACACGAGTTTATTGTATATTTTCCTATACAAATTCACTCAGTAAAAATAATTTATTAAATGTATTATTTAATATATATATATATATATATATATATATATATATATATATTTCATGATAATGCAGACGATTTCCATATTAGGGAAGTAGTATAACATTAAATATCCAAAAAAAAAAAGTTGAATTTATTCTCAATATTACATAAAAAAAAAAAAAAAAAAAAAAAAAAAAAAAATGATACTTTATTTTAAATTATCGCAGATCGATGGCTCAACCATTCGTTTTAAAGGTATTGGCGAGGTCTTTTGATAGATACCCATCATGAAAATTTACTCCCCTCGAGGGGGGAACCTCCCCCCCCCCCCAGGTGATGCTACTACATACAGAAAATGTTTTTCTCAGTTGACTATCTCTATAACAAAAAATATATATTCGTTTCATTTGGTTTAGATGTTAAAATCTACTTACCTGCATTTTCCCCCATAGACGTAATGTATTTGAATACTTTTGAATGTCCCTGTACACGAACCATTTGCTTTATCTCGACGAAAAGCTCAGTGTAACATCCCTATATGATACACATTTATCATACAGAGTTTGGAATTTTTGCTAATATTTGTTCTTGAGATATGCTCATAACACACACAGACACACAGACCATTCGTTAAAAACATAATTTTCGTATTCAGGGGACCTCAGAACATGTAAATATAACAAAAACTCACGTTCGAAAATTTGACCCTAAAACAATACTTTCTCGACCCTATGGGTAAGAGAAAGTAAAAATATCAAAGAAACAGAAAAATGAACAAAATTAAATAAAGATCAAAGCCAGAAAAATTGTGGTGCTTGTAACGTTAGTCTATGTCAGTAGGTTATGAGAATTAAATTTAAATAAAAAATTAGTTGAGTATTAGAGTTTTGAGAATTTAATTTAAAAATATTTTGTACTACTACCATTGTACTGCAATTCTTAGAAAGGGTTATGAAAATTCAAGCCGTTATTTTTGAGAACAATACAAATTAACTGCGCTTTATCTTAAATACTTGAAGCAATCAGTATTCAAATTCAAGTAAGCACTTCACTATTGATGCTGTACAACCACCTAAAATTTCAATTTGCCCACTCTACTCTTTCCCTCCGACCTCTTATGCGCGCAATCTCTCCTACCGCGCGTCTCTAATAGCTTTACCTTAAATTAAAATTGTGTGAAAGTTTGCAAAATTATTTAACTTTGAAACGAAAACCACTGTAACATTTAAAAAAGCGAAATTACATGAATTTTTTTAAAAGATACTTATTGCAAATACTGTAATAATGTGATATGATATTAAATAGTATAATAGTATATTCTAAATTATGTTATGGTTCTTTAAAGAATTAATATAATACGTAACAGGAAAAAAAAAAAAAAAAAAACGTTAAAATTGTTGCTAAAAGAAAAAAAAAAAAAAAAGAAAACATCTAATCTGAACTTTCTTACATATTCTTTTAAATATTAATTAACAAAGAAAAGGATGTTTATATAAAAATAAATAATATTAATTATCACTTTTACTTTTAATCTTTCTGTTTCATTTTCGCGAAATGATTATTTATTTATTTATTTTTTTTTTAAGTGAAAAGGATAATCAAAGAACTACAATATCCGACATCAAAGTCTTACTATGAGACATACTTATATTTCTTTTGTCTGCAACAATATTTGTTAAGAAGGAAGATTATGTTAAGATTCTTTACAAAGTGCTTTGCTTTAATAAATTTCCTGTTTATGAAAAAACATGAGTAATGTGTCTATTCTTAAAGTAATTTTCCGGCTTTTTTTTAAAAAAAAGACTTGTTTTGTGAGGACTATTTTTTTCCATTCCTTTACTTTCTTTTTTTAGCTAAAAAATAATACTTTTAGAAAAAAAAAAGTGGTATAATGGTAAATATATTTAATACATTGTTTTATGACAAAGTATTAGATTTAAAGTAATGTTATACATTTCTCAAAAATTCACATTTATTTATTTTTTTTCAAATGTAAAAATTGTATACAGGTTAGCTATGACTAAACTATACACGTTTCATTTTGACCAATCTTATCTATGAATTATGAATTAACGAATTACGGATTTTGAATTATCGTAATATCCAATATCGTTAATATGAATTATCGCTGAATGTATCTAGGCCTTTGTCTACATTATAAATTTCTTAATTCGTATATTCTATACGTTTTTCAGAATATATGCAATATTTTAATGAACATCACAAACATAGAGAACCTTAAATAAATTACATAGGCCGGCGCATTCACAGCCATATTGAGAGCATTCCGTTTAACATCCTTATCGCTTCACTGGGAATCTTGATTTGGAGTTACGATCGGCTATGGAGTGATACGCAACATGTAAATTGTTTCTAATACAATCCATAAGTTTTGCAAAAATATCAGCGTACCGAATAAATTTGGAGGGCTTTTATTTTATTTTTTCACTGTAAAAAAATATGCCCTATTTGCTGCCAGAAATTCTCTGTAATTTGAGAAAACATGTTTTGACAACGTAATTTTATCGTAAATTAAACGTATTTTCTCAAATTACAGACACTTTCTTCCAGCAAATAGGACATATTTTTTTACAGTGTTTGTTTCTGTTATTTCTAGCAAACATGAAAATAAATTTAATTTTTATCCCCCAAAAATGATTGAATGAATTTTTAAGTTTTTTTTTTCTGGAAAGAAGACATGAATTGTAATGAGAAATTATTACCTCAATAAGTAAATAAATAAATAAATAAATAAACAATAACTTTTTTACTCTTCGGTGTTACAAAATGAATATTAACAATGATAATCGAACACGATAGCATAACAACTTTGACGATCCTACACATCATTGCCAAAACTCTACGAGTACAGAATAATAAAAGTCATAAATTAATGTATGGCTGTTAATATAAATATTAAGATTGAAATAACATTTTTTATTATACTTTTACATTTGTAATTTTCAGAGATACAAAGAAAAATATAAGATATAATGGATACCGTTTATTTATCTGCTAACACACTGGGTACATGTGGCAACCCTAAGGCACTAAAATGCCTGATTGGATAACTTGCATAAATAGGGGTTTACATAACCAAAAAATAAATATGTAATGACAATCTAGAAGGCTAACTGTTTGTGCATGGTATTCTATCATTATAACCATAGATAAAATGTTCCATTTAAATATTTTCCATATTCTAACCATTATAACACAGTTTTTTCTTTTTTCTTTCTTTTCTCTCTCTCTCTCTCTCTCTCTCTCTCTCTCTTTTTTTTTTTTTTTTTTTTTTTTTTTTATGAAAACTATAGATATCTACGTTGTTGGAGCAATTTCATGTTATTGAGATCTAACGGAAATCGTTAGCAAACTTCTCATAAAAAAAGAAGCTACTATAAATCCTAGAATAATGTCACCAAAATGTGAGTCGGAATTTCATGCAATACTTTGAAATCTCAAACATAGTTGTTCTTGTAGTTCCCTGTATTTCTAAAAAATAAATATGACCATTAATCCACCAGATGCACCCAATCAAACACGTATTCAATTTTAAGGGAGTCGAGGACAACAGAATTAAGTTTTAATGAGTTTGCCCTTCTCTCTAATCTGTTTTTTTTTTCCTTAAAACCTTAGGACAAAACCATTTTTAACAACAATATAAATACTTCAAATCAGCCTAAACTGTGTATCGACCGGTCTGGTGTACTTCGCTATTGGCTGATATTTCTGTGTTACATGGGTAATAACATATATTGAGACTGGAAAGTACAGGAGTATTTTCTTGAGACAATATCTAAGTGCTGCATAAAAATAGCTTCAAAATTAATTTCATATATTTTTCACTGGAAGTCTTAATAGCAATGCCATTTTTGACAAGTTTAAGTTTCATTTTTAAAGAATAACATTCACTACTTTGTAATAATATTTTCTGATATAATTGCCTGCTGATAAATATTAGAAATTTGTTACAAAAACTTTCTATTAAAAACCAATGAGAATGTCAGTAGTACATCTTTCAGAAATTTCTGAAGATTTGGGATCTATGCAGTACTTAAAATCCAATGTTTTCAATTATTTTTTAACAAATTAATAGTTACCAATAAAACATTTTATAGAAAATTGCATTCGTAGAGTTAAAAGCATTTGAAGCATTTAAAGCATTTCTTTTTTTTTTTTTTTTTTTTTTTTTTTTTTTTTTTTAGCTAAGAGACTTTAATTGATACAAAATGATCAAAGTTTACAGATTTTATTTTAAGATGTAAGACTTTCATAAATTGACATGTTTTAATGGAGATTGTAGAAAAATTATCATTTTTTTTTTTTTTTTTATAAATTCAAATTTGAAATATTTAACAGATTTCATAAAATTCTGTATATTTCTTTACTCAAACATCCAATCTAAAATATTAACGTCTAAGACCTACATTAAAAAAAAAAAAAAAAAAAAAAAAAAAAAAAGTACAAATTATTTATAAACACAATGCATATATTGATGCACATGTGGATAATAATCGTAAGAGCAATAATATACAGTTTCAATATTCCAGGTTTTACATTAAAAAAAAGATACACTAAATGCTACATAAGTGATTAATTTTGAATAATAATTATTATTAATTTACCGTCAATTACCTAAGTAATATTGAACCTAAATAAATATTTATTGAAATTTTATTTTTCCGACTGAGTGAAAATAATGCCTGGACCGGGAGTCGAACCCCGGATCTTTGACTTACAAGGTCATAGCTCTACCAATTGGGCTATCCAGGCCGACACTCTGGTCAGCATTACTCACTCAGACAACCTTTAGGCAGAAGCATCTTTGATCTATCATGCAGATAGCTCGACAGAAAATAAGCGGCAGGAAATGGAAAACACCATTAGATAATGGGAGAAACAAATACAATTTTTATTAAAATCACACAATCAACTGTGGAAGAAAATCGTATTTATATAAATATGATTTTCTTCCACAGAATATGATTTTCTGTCGAGCTATCTACATGATAGACCAGAGATGTTTCTGCCTAAAGGTTGTCTGATTAAGTAATGCTGACCGGAGTGTCGGCCTGGATAGCTCAATTGGTAGAGCCTTGACCTTGTAAGTCAAAGATCCGGGGTTCGACTCCCGGTCCAGGCATTATTTTCACTCTGTCGGAAAAATAAAATTTCAATAAATATGATTTTCTTCCACAGTTGATTGTGTGATTTTAATAAAAATTCTAAATAATATATTTTATTATATATATTTAAATATATATGTAACAGACAGCATAGCTGCTAATTTGTACGATAAATAATAATAATAATAATAATAATAACAATATATATATATATAGATAGATTCATATATATATATATATATATATATAATCATTATTATTATTATTGTTTATTAACCAAAAATTAAAGTTTTAAAAACAAATTTTGAACTTTAGAAAGAAGAAAAAATCGCAATATTTCTATTTCAAAAATGCATTGTGAGTATGTTCTCTTTACAAATATCAAAGGACTTCCTTCAAAAACAAAATTCTTTTCTTACGAAAAATCTTACTCTTTTTGAAAATATTTTTTTACAAAAACATATTTTGATTTCCTTTCTATAGAGTAGCACTCCAAAAAATAAATAAATATATAAAAGAAATCCAGAAACCTTTTCAATTTCTATTGTTTAAAAGGTAAATCTTTGAGAAGTAAAATAATTAATGAATACAAAAAAAAAAAAACAATATAACACTTTCGTGTTTTTAGTGAGAAAAATGTAATTTTGTTTTAAATCTTTACAAATATGAAACGTATAAAGAAATCCATTTTATTGTTATACCTATTTTAAACTTGTAACAATATACCTTATGTAAATTCCTCGTGCTCTGATTTTCTTATAGATTTTATTTAGCAAAAGTGATTTCTGGTAAAAAAAATTACTATTATGTGTAAAATGCAATTACATATGATATGCATATGGAAGACAAAATAATATAAAACTTTCGAATTTAGACTTTTTGGCGTCTATTTAGAGAAATTTCTCTCGGAACATTGTAAAGAACATATTGTACTACATATTATAATTCCCAGTGAAGAATTTTCTCGAAGGCAAAAATTAAACTGATAACATGTAAAAAAAAAAAAAAAAAAAATGGAAACACTTTCTATAAAACAATTTTCAAAAGAGTTGTAACAGTAGTTGCATTTCTCTATTTTGATACCAGTTCGTTTTATGCTGTGTTATATGTTAAATTTTCCAAAATATATCAATGTTTTGTTTTGAAAATCCAGCAGATTATAAACAAAAACCGTATCAAAAAAAATCTAAATTAAAAAAAAAAAAGTTAATTCATTTTTATCTATGTTAATTTATCATACAAATGTATACAGATAATTAAACGAGATATCATAATTAAACTAGAGTCAGAGATACTATAGTACAGAGATCATGAATCTAACCAGGAATGTGCCTATATCCTAAACAATGTCAGATATGGATATTTGAAGCAAATAGCGAATACAGCCCAAATACATATATTTTTTAGTTCCCCATCATACTATAGGTATGGGGAACTTAGGTAATCGTGAAAATTTTCGACCCCGGTATTTTGACTTTTTTATACATTTTCAGGTGTGAGGAATCCGAAAATGGCAAAATTTGTATGGTGTCTGTCTGTAGGGTGTCTATTAGTGTGTTAGTGTGTCAGTCCGTTAGTGTGTTAGTCCGTTAGTTTGTTAGTCTGTTTACACGATATCTCACGAACAAATGATCGCAGAGAGGTCAGATCAGTTTTAAAATATTACTTTTGATACTGGCAAGAACCCTATTCATTTGCAACATTCGAATTAAAAAACTTCGTAAGTTATTAGAAATTTACGATTTTCTTAACATGGGAGAATAGGACAAAAATTCACTTAAACGTGCATTAAATGGAAACTTTTTACTGTAAAAATGTCGGACCAGTTTCAAAATATCAGTTTTGTGCCAGAATGAACATCATTTACTATAAATATGCTACTTTGAAAATTTCGCAAGTTATTGGAAATTTACGAATTTTTTAACATGGCAGTATAGAGCAAAATTTCACATAAACGTCAATTTTGAGAGATATTTTCATCGTAAAGATGTCAGACTACTTTTGAAATATTATTTAGAACACTGTCATGAATGTTAATAAATATGAATTTTCCAATATAAAAATTTCGTAAGTTATTGGAAACTTACGAATTTCTTAACATGGCAGAATAGAGCAAAATTTCACATAAACGTCAATCTTGAGGGATATTTTCATCGTAAAGATGTCAAACCACTTTTTAAATATTATTTTGGATACTGGCAGGAATATTATAGACTAAGATTTTTCCAATTTAAAAAATCCGTAAGTTATTTGGAACTTACGATTTACTTAACATGTCAGAATAAGGCAAAATTGGGCATAAACTTCCATTTTGAGGATCATAATTACATTAGACAGCTTCAAAATTACATTTATGATATTTGAACATGATTGAATACAAATATTCTAATAGGAAAATTTCGTAAATTTTTCGTAATTTACTATTTTATCAACATAGCGAAATTGTAAATTTTTCATATTAATATGAATTTTGAGGATTATTGCATTGGAAATAGTAGCATGAAAACTAAACAACGGAATTGGCCCTGATAAAATAAATTAATAGATTAGAATAAGATAAATATATCGAAGTGAACGGTGGATAGCCTATTAGGCGGGGATTTCATTCTGTCACTGTATCAAGCTTTGGTTAAATTCATTTCTTTTAACATGATTATAATATGCTCGCCCTAGAAATTTATGATAACATAAATATGATGGGGAACTGAGCAGAGTCTACCTATGCCAACTAGTTTTCTTTTAATAGAATGATAAATTATTTGATAAAATGTATAAAAATAAAATATACTAAAAAAAAAAACAATTATAATAATGCAGTTGAATTTAAAGAAAGTATGAAAGCGTATGAAAATAATAAAATAATAAAAAGAATAAAATTATACTTTTAAAAAATTAAAGAACACACATTTATTGAAATGACAACTAAAATAATTTTAAAGTAAAAAAAAAAAAAAAAAAAAAAAAAAAGGGATTTTTACTTAATACTTTGCCCCTGGAACCTGCCCCTGATGGGATGGGCGACTGTAAATACTTGTATATAGTATTGTCATCGATAATGCAGTCGTGTGCAAACTTTCAGGTCAATCGGACACCAGGAGTAACCGAAAATCGATTTCCAAGATTCCGTTACATACATTAATAGTTATATCATGTCAAATGAATAAAAATGTGTTAAAAAGTCGAGAAATTACGTAATATTAACTGAATAAATAACATAATGAAGGAATGAGAAATAAATAATTTAGAATGAAACAAAAACCATTTTTAAAAAACTTCCCTTGACTGGTTTCGAGCGTTAGACCTTTAGGTTCGTAGCCCTGAGCTTTACCACACAACCGCAGCGTTCACGTAGGGAAAGTCTTTTTTTACAATATAGATTTTTTGTTTGCTCCCAGAGCGGTTACAAACATACATACAGGTGAAGCTAATAAAAGAGTGTTAAAAAGAATTCATGTTTTAACCTCACACATAAGTGTTTACTTTTAAGAGGACTTTCGTATTATGGTGGATCCATGCAACAATTTTTTTTTTTTTTTTTTTTTTTTTTTGATATAATACATATTTATTACAATCTATGCACGTCATAACATTTTTGATTCTCTATAAAATAGATGAATCCTATTTTAGTAATTTTAATTTATTATCTACATATGAAGTTAAATTTGACAATGAAGCGCTGTTTCAGAAACATCAGTTACATATATATCATAAGAGTTTTTTGCAAACTTGTTGAAAGCGGTTTTCAAACATTACAACAGTAAAAAAAAAAAAAAAAAAAAAAAAAAAAAAATCTACGGAACCATATATTTTACTGCAGGACATAAAACTTTCGTTAGAAATAAATAAATAAAAAATTCCATTGTTTAAAATATGAGTGAACATGGGATGAACAATACAACATAGGTGCCATATTTCTCGTTTTTCAAGGGATAAATATTTAAATTCAAGGAATTCAATGAATTATTTTTAGGGATATTTATTTATAAATGTTTTCAGATTCTTTAATCGTCTGTCATATATGTAACATATTATTATCATTATTATTATTATTATTATTATTATATATATATATATATATATATATATATATATATATATATTAATAATGCTGATAAATCTGATTTGAATATTAGAAAGGCTGGCATATATGATACAGTTGAAATTTAGAAACTGTTTAAATTCCAACAGTAGAAAAAAAAAAAAAAATCTCAGAATTCGGAATATCTAAAGGCAAAATATGCGATATTGAAATTGTAATATCAAAGCGATTAGTTATCAAACACGCATTTATATCTGGATATTTCAGATTAGCTTACTATCATGGTACTTGCTGTGCTAATGCGGTCTACATAAATTACAAGGTAATCTGGTCGATATCTGCTAGGCATATTGGTCGCATAATCCTTGAATTTGCTTTTGCTCATGCTAAAATTAGTTTTACTTCTCTATGAAAGATATATGTCAAATCTAACAAGCAAATATATAAAATCTTACTTGATAAAAGCAAAATAAATAAATAAATAAATAAAATTATGTCTTTTACATCTTTTTTTGCCAAGATTCCGAAAATGCCAAATATGGTGGATGAATTGTTAACGCTGTAGTCACTATTTTGAATATCACTTTTATATAAAGCACTCTTTGTATTATTATTTTGAATATGTACAACAAGCGGTTAAGAAAGATTACTATAAAAATAAGTGTAATTAAAAATAGTGAATGCTAAGAATCGTCTTAACGGTCTGACCTTTTGCCACAAAATGCTGTGTTCGATCACATTAACTATACTAATATTTTCGAATTTTAGTCACGATTAAAATGAATACACTGGCTATTCTCATACAAATGAATATAATTATTTAAAAGAATCTTCATACACACTGAGAAAAATTTTTGTATTTCACATCCTGAAACTAAATTGTGGCTCTAGAAAAAATAGTTCCATACCATCCTTATAAATTCTAATCCCCTTTGAAAGCGAGTTCTAGAAACCCCTATTAGATTTCTAGAGAGTTTGCTTATATTCTCGAGGGCAAAGTTATTTAAAAATGTCTGCAAATAAATGCTAGTACAAGAGGCGGGCTTCAGCAACAGTAATCTTGGTTTATTACCCAATTCTAGAACTTCAAGCGAGAATTTCTCGCAATACAAAAGATTCAGAATATTCAGCATTTTCAGAATATTCAGAATATTGTTTTACCATCTAGAAATGTGTAGACTAAAAATTCTCGATCATTTCGCTTATTCAGTTTATTGGCGTATCTTATGCGCAATGCTCGGAAATCTATATTTCTCATTAAGGGATTTAGAAAACGACCACTTATTCATTTTAGATGAAGGCGGTATGTTATTTTTCTCAGTGCAGTTGCAACGCATTTCAAGTGTTATTTTTTACGGTATGATCTACACATTATTCTGTTAATGGTTCTCCTTTTGCGTTCGGAGAAAAAAAAAAAAAAAAAAAACTCCGCAGAAGTATATATGTTATAACATGTTCCTAACATCCCTAAGATTTAGTGTAATTTTTTATGTTATTTTCTAGTTATTTGACATAAGGTGTGAAATCGAAATTGCTGTTCTTATTTTGTCCACCAACTATAAATTGTTAAGAAATAAATAAGTAAAGACTGGAGTCTAAAGCTTTTTTTTTTTTTTTTTTTTTTTTTTTTTTTTAAGAAACTTCTTCTGTTATTTAGTTGCAAGAAATATAAGAAATAGTTGGCAAATATAAACATAATAAAGTTTTATTTTGGTCAAATCGATATATGAGAAGTGTATTTAAAATTTTTCAAGAATATTTCTGATTATATTAGCTAAAGTTTCTCAAACTAATTTCTATTTTTTCAGGGATTCTGTGCATGTAGGATTGCACAAAATATGATTCAGTACATATATATATACATATATGTGTGTGTGTGTGTGTATGTATGAATATATATATATATTATTTAAACCTTTGTGATCGACATAATTCAATATTTTAAAAAGTATGCCTCACCTTTTAGCATTCCTCTAAAATGTTACTATATTCAACAATACATTTCATGTATTCGTTAAAATCATTCGATTTAAATTCACAGCAGTTGACTCACTAATGCCGATATCATCCCTATGGCACTAACGGTTAAATGAGAGTATAGATTTTTTTTTTTTTTTTTTTTTTTTTTAATGCATTGTTTTAGAGGAATGCTTAAAATCGAAGCTCTCTATTTCTCTCCACCCCCCCCCTCTCTCTCTCTCTCTCTCTCTCTCTCTCTCTCTCTCTCTTTTTTTTTTTTTCTCTCTCTCTCTCTTTTTTCTCCTTGTGTGTGTGTGTATGTGTCGAATATTTGCTGACACTTGTTTGAAAAGGGTGAAAAATAATTTTTTAAGCAAAAAATTATTTTACCTGCCGGCACCACTTTGATAACACATGGCACTTTTTGTGTTCCTATGCTGTTTTTTGCCCAGCACATCAACATTCCATATCCTTCTTCTGTTTTTGGTGAATAACTGAATATACTACGAGGTCCACCTTTTGTCCAATTAGTTAGCACTTGTATTCCTTGAGAACTGTTTAGTGACCATCGAATTTGTGTATCTCTAGGATCTGCTTCAAAATCACACGTTACATTCAAAATTTCAGTGGGAGAAATTCCATAAATTTTAGATTCCGGCGACCGACAAGTCGGCGTAACTGAAAATAAATAAAGAAAGAAATAAGTGTTTCTTTAGTTTCTACGGCATGAAATATTTACTCAAATGCAACTCATACGGGCATGACTGCCAATTCTTCATTTCTTTTTTTTTTACACTATTATAATAAAACAGTTATGCTTGTCTTACCTGATTGCAGATTTTTCTCAATAAAGCTAAAATAAATAAATAAAAGTAAAATAAAAATAAGAATAAAAATAAAATAAGGACATTGAAATGTGAATAAATCAAAAGAATTTGCAGGTATGTATCCGTATGTAAACGAAAAAAACCACACATATATTTCTTTTCTATAAATTTATGACTTGCTTATAGATATTTGATTATGCTTATAACGGGAAGTTGATGGCGTTGGAGTTAATGTGGGTTTAGGGCAATGTTCTACACTAAGGTAAAATGCGTGGGTGAAATGTATTTCGGGGGTGTATTTCTAAGAGGTCTTGTATAATCAAGCAGGTTTTGGAGAAATCTATAGAAACCTCAGAACCTCTAACCGATGTGTGTGAAATAGGTTCGAACAAGGCACATCCAAACAACCTACTTTAAATACAGAACTTTTCGTCTAAGTTTAAACCACCATAAATTCCATGATTTAACATTTTAATTTTCATAATGCTTCTGATTTTACAAATATATAACAGAGATTGTAGATAATATCCATAAAATACATTACGTTTCATATATTTAAAATACAATTATTTGAAAGAAGCGTCTTATCATATTTTTAACGCTATGATTATGAACTATGATACAATTTATACTTATTTTCTAAAATTGCAAAATTTCCTAATGATAAATAAGTTATCCATTCTGGTAACTATTTATAACTAACCATTATATATATATATATATATATATATATATATATATATATATATATATGTAGTGATTTTAAAGTAAAATGGAAGAGCTCTTTTTAAACATCGATTTTCTGTCCCATTTCGATATTCACCAATCTTCGTAAATTCATCTGTTCAAAAATAAATAAATAAATAAATAATAATAATAATAATAAATAATAATAATGATAATCTGGTGTGTCACTCAAACTACTTTCTTTTCCCCTGAAATTTAATGCTACAAATACAGATTGGAGATCAAGGGGTAAGATAAAGAGTACTGATATGCAAACCTATGTTAAAACAATTCAAATTACGATTCGGAGCAGCTTTATTTGACAAATAATTATGTGTGATTGGCTTCCGTGTCATTACTGTGCCTACATTTATATAGAATTCAAATCTATTAAATTTAAAATTTCATTTAAATTTACGCAGACTTCATACACACGAATATTCCTTGAAACTTGAAATCTTGATCAAACGTTTCTTGTAACAAACATATTAACTTCAAAATGCAGCATTTGGATCGCCCGAAATTATTTGTTTTTAATATACTCTAACAGACGCTGAGAAAGGTCAAACGTTAAAAACTTGACTTCGATATCCAGGAAGCTTCGAATCGTGTAAATATACAAAAAAAAAAAACTATGAATATTTAGCTTTAAAATATACGTTATTTACTATATGTTTATGAGGAATTAATTTCAATTCCTTAGCAATTTTCCTGGACATGGTAAAATGTAATAGTAGATGATTCCCGCTAACAACGAAAAAGAATATTATGGCTTAAATATCGACAGCCCTATTTATCTTCCGAAGGTTATATAAGCACCACATGGCGCACATAAATATAATCCTATGTTAATAACACACGACACAACGAGAAATACACTTCCATAAATTTTTAAGTATTGTCGCACTATAATCCAGTTCGTTTGAGTAGCCCTGTAAACGAACAGTGAATGATTTCTATACACATTCTAGAGGAAACATGTTTTTACGCATATGGAATATGTATATTTGTTTCATTTGGTTTAGTGCAGTCTATAGATGTTAAACTCTACTTACCTGCAATTTCCCCCATAGACCAAATGTATTTGAATTCTCTTGGGCGTCTCTGTACACGAATCATTTGCTTGATCTCAACGAAAAGTTTATTGTAGCATCCTTATGTCATACACATTTAGATTACCAAGTTTGGATTTTTTGCTTCAATTTGTTTTTGAGATATACCACAACAGTCAGACACACAGACAGACACACACAGACATTATCTATTTCATGGGTAAAAAAAAAAAAAAAAAAAAAAAAAAAAAAAACAGCAGTTACATACAAAAGACATTTAAAAGAGAGTAAATATGTCAACTTAAAAAAAAAAAAAAAAAAAAAAAAAAACGGTAAGCAACTGTTTACCCACTATACGACTATGCAGCTGTTTAGAGAGCCCGTAGTTTATAAAACGTTTACGAAAGAAAAATGAAATAAAATAAAATATAAATGCAAATATATACTTTGGCCGTCGACGATTACACCCTCGCGACAAAGGGCAGCATTAGACGTTAAAAATTTAGCTGCTGAATGGGAAATGGATAGTACTTGTGGGGGGATTCAAGCTACGCAGAACTTCAAAAGAGTTTTTTAAGACAAGATTTTGGTAAAGTTAGAAAGGTTAGTTTTTAACGCATTCCAACAAGGTTGAAAAGTATTAAGGACTTCGGTTTGTCTGCTTGTCTGCCAATACGCGATCTACTAACTACCATAAATATTCATTAAATTTCTTTAAACTAATACATGATATTCAAGTTCCCCATTGGATGTTTCCTTTTAAAAATGGATACCTTTCGTAGCTGGTGTACAGGGACACCAAAAAGTATTACAAAGCATTATGTTCGACCAAAGGTAATTTTATGAATTATATTTTAATTCCTTTATTTTACACAAAATTCAATATTATTTCAGTTCACTATTGGATGTTTGCTGTAGAAAATGGAGTAAATTCCACCATTGGTTTGTGTACAGGAACATCCGAAAGTATACCATATCATTAGTTCTATGAGAAGTATTTTTATGAACCAAATTTTAATATTTTTACCTCCAATAAATCTTAATAAAATTGAAATATGTTATTCATATACACTAAAAAATGATTTCTCAAGAATGTAATGTAATTAGTATTACATTTTCAGAGTCGCACAAAAATATTCAGTTACGATGAGGGCTTTTATTTGAAACTTGCTGGAATTGCATTTTCGCTTACATTTAGCGATTTAACACTTTATAACATTTTTTTTAAAGTGTAAATATGATTTCAATTTGTGTATCTATATGTCCGTCTGCCCGCCCCCGGAGTCCCTAAATATTTTCAGTAGTTTAAAAAAAATATGCATGTTATTCAGATTTACTATGGAATGTTTTCCATTTTTAATTACATTAATAGGTACTGTGAAACTGGCTTGTGTACAGAGACAACCCCCCTCCCCCCCCAAAAAAAAAAAAAAAAAAAAAAAAAAAAAAAAAAAAAAAAAAAGCCTGTGCATTGAATTTCAGGACAGATATTTTTATAAATCCCATTTAAAGAACTTTCTATTGTAAAAATCACAAAGAAATTGACATTAATTGTTAATATGATAAAATAATATTTTGTATAGTATAAGATTCTGTTAACCTTCAGATTTACAGGGCTACACTAAAATATTCAGAAACATTAAGGTCTGCACTTAGAATATAAGTAGTACTTTTTCTTTTCTCTTAAGCATTTTTAACACTTTCTAACAATGTTTATGAATGATTAGGAATTCAGTTAGTCTATCTGTATGCCTTCCAGAACTGCTGTCTGTCCGTTGTGTTATTACGTAGGAAAAAAGCATTGAAAGTTATACGATACAACAATTACGTACATTTGGAAAATGTTAATAACCAATGCATAATGCATGATTTTTCGTTCTTGTTAGTTTGTTAAATTGGATAATTCTGCTAGGTACATACAGATGTTAGTTAATTTGGTTTTCAAAAGGGAACGCTTTAAAATATTAAAAAAACAGTAATTGGGATTAATTGGAGAATTAATGATTAGAGGTAGTGAGAGGGCAAGAAAAGAAAGCGTGTTCAGGAGAACCTTCCACCTCGTACTCGCACCGAGAGATCCTCGAGGAATGAAAACTATATCAGTTAAATATGTTTAATCAACGACCCGTCAGAAAGACTGAAATGGCTGGAGACAAATCAAAGTAATAATTTTTCACAGAATTCATGAGGGCATAGGTGTAGCGCCCTTTATTAGATATATCCCATGCAGCTTGCCATTATTACTGTAGGTTTTGAGAAAGAGAACAAAGGAATGGGGAGGGAGGAAGACAAAATCGATGTCTGAAGTTTGCTTGGCTGCTTATGTCAGCTTATTAGCCTTTTTATGGGCTGTGATGCCCCAATGTGCCTAAATGTGGTCCAGGTAAGTACTTTCTTGAAGATTAATTAGAAGTTTTTAATATCTATTACAAGAGGAAGTTAAGACCGATAACTGCGTATTTCATGTAGGGCTGAGAGACAGTCACTGTAGACTGGAATTGAGTGATAGTCATTTTTTATCTCATTAATCCACAGGAAGGCCTGATATATTGCAAATAGATCGATTTGAGATACCGCATTGTATAGTCTCTTAGTCTAAATGTCCACTGGTGAATCGTAACCCCATCAAAGAAGACTCAGAATCAAATAAGCTATGTATGGTGGGATTCATTAATACATTACATCTATCGGCAAAATTTATGGTAGGTACAGTTAAACACCTTTAGACTGCACTAAATAAAATAAAATGAATAAATAGTTTTTATATACATTTAATATTTTCACGCCATAGAAAAGTAATCGAATATATCTTGAAATAAATTGGTTGTATCTTAAAATTGCTGAAAGTAAACTTCAAGTATTATTATGTGTTTTTCATATTGTGCTAAATTCGATTATACTGTTTAATGCGTATATAAATTATTGACAACACACGGTGGCACAAAATTATTTGAATACATCCCTCTCTATTTAACGTAGTTAATGGAAGTACTTTGTTATATTTTATGAACTTCATAAAAGCTGCTAAACAATGATAATTATTTTTCAACCACGTTCCTTGCAACCATGTTAGCCTCTGCGCAAGTTCTGACTCGACAATTCCAGGGAAAAAATAGGGATGATAATGCTTGTGTTTGAGAGAAACTAGCAACAAGGTACGTCGATTGACTGAATGCCTATCAAATCCTAACCTGTCGGTCCATTTTAAACCAAGCTTTTGGAATCGTCCTCAGTGCTAAGCGCAAGAAACTTGGTTACATTATATTTTCTTATATCCTATGTTAAACACTGGTTAGAAAGAATGTTGTCAAATTGAGGGATTTTTTTAATCAATAATCAGTAATCACCAATAATTTTGAGGAGTAATGTTTGGTACGCATTATAGATGCGATTAGGCAAATATTACATTTAAAAATTTGTGTTAGATAGTCAATAAAAAAATCTCTAAAATGGGCAACACTCTACGTTAAAACTTTGACAAATTACTCGTTTTGAGGTCCCTAAATGCGAAAATAAAGCTTTCGGCGGTTTATGAGTATGAAATCTGTAAATCTGTTACTAGTATAAAGCAAAAACGAATAATTGCATGGAATTCAACTTCGATATCTAGAAGATCTTATCTAGTTATACCTTGAAAATTGTGACCAAGATGGGAAGTTTCAAAGATTAATACCTCCCTTCACACAGAAATATAACTGTTTTAAACGCTGTTTTCAACTTTTTAAAAGTGCGTTTATCTAACTCACTTCCTATCTTACCCCTTAATTAATATATATATATATATATATATATATATATATATATATATATATAGTATCCAAATGTAGCGTAAGAGAAATCGTGTGAGGGACGCGCTAGATTATTTATATAGTATCGTAAAAATTCTATAGCATTTTTTTTTTTCTTTCTTTATATACACATATATATATATATATATATATATATTCTAAAGAAAGTAAAATATACTGAAAAAAAGTATAAATTGCACTTTAAAAATTACAAACTTTTATTAAATCACAATATTCTATTTATCATCATCGAAATAATAAAATGGAAATTATATGAAATTATATTTATTAGAACTAATCAACGAATATTAACCTCTCTATGTATTTATAATCTAACAACCCAATATTTAATACTTCAAGGATGAATTCCCCTTATTCCAATTCAGTAACTTTAAATGTGGAATATGATTCAATCAGTATATTTTGGGCTATCAATAGCTAAAATAAAGTTATGATAACTTGATTTTCTCTGTTGGAATTAAATATAGACATAGTTTTCTGCATACGCGCGTATTTTAAATTGAGCAAGTGTTGCAATCTATGCAATAATCAATAATTTTATTTCAATTAGAGAATTTATATTAATAGTTTAAGTTAATCATGCTGTTGATTCATAAATAATAATAATGTGTATTTAATGTCACCATGTTCATCTTTCATGAAAGATAATTTAATTAAACATATTTTAATTAGAAGAAAACATTTGAAATCCATATTTATTAAAAAATATTGCAAATTGGTTGTTAGTGGCAAATGACAAAACTTTGTCAGTAAGCTAATTTTAACTTCATTATGAGGCGATGAAAATATTGTATTAAAATTAAATTAATTATGCAATCAAAGTATAATGAATTGCAGAAATTTTACAGAAGTAGTGTTGATGCATATTCGCCAAAATTAACGCATTTTGAATACCATTATTTTAAAATAGTTGTTTTTGTCTTATTTAAATGAAGAATCTTAGTCTTTAAATAAGATTTAAGTGATATTCAAAATATGTAAATGTGGGCGACTATGTAATGCATGAGAATATTTGAGTTAGATGTTTTAAATAATTACTGCCAAAAATGTATTTAGATATACATTGAAATAATTTTGTATCATAAACTGAAATTACCTAGTAAAAAAATTATACAAGAAAAATAAAATTTAAAATTCATACTTGCTAACATTCTAATAAATACTCCGTAAAATTCTTAGTACCCGATTTATTTTTCACACCAATCTTCTTCTTCTTTTTTTTTTTTTTTTTTTTTTTTTTTTTTTTGTGTGTGTGTGTGTGTGTGTATTTTTCCTCTTATTTAATCGTAATTAAATTTGGAGAAAATTACTTAAAAAATGAATCGGTGGGGGATAAAGGGCGGGTATAACCGGTTTTACGGAATATTCGTTCGCAGATAGAAAATCATATTTTTGACAGTAGGATTTCGTTATGCTGAAATTGCAATAATATTGATTATATCAATAGACAGACCATTTTATTTTTTCGGGGACTCTGTTAGTACCAGCCCTTTATCCCCACAACTTTACTGGTAGTGAAATTTTCTCCGATATGAAATTACGGTTAAATATGATGAAGAAAAATACCCTCCATGAAAATTGGGGTGAAAAAAAAGAACAGGTGATAAATATGCTCCGGAAAAAATATTAAAATTTTGGCATGTCTATATGTACACATATGATCTATATCTCGATAGAAATTCGCCAATTAATTTCCCATGAGCAATTAATCGGAGCATGGTATGTAGTTAAATGCGCATGGAAAAAGGCATCGTATGTAATTAAACTACCTCAATCTAAATCTCTAAAAATATTATAGAAAGTAAATACACAAAAAGATAAAATATAATTCTATTATTATACCTAAAATGACGCTTTTTACTTCCTTATATAAAATCTAAGGAAGTATAGTAAACCCAATTTGCGAGATGGATTTTGTATTTCGCATAACTCAAAAATGAATGATCGTAGAATGTTGCAAATTTATATATGCAACTGTTATGATGTCTAGTTGTACACCTGCAACTTTGGTTTTAATACGAGTCCCAGTTTCGGAGATATCAACGACTTTACACGAATTTTCGTGACTGCTGTATGTAAGTATGTGTGTGTTTATGTGGGTGTGTATCTCGCAGAACCCCAAAACGGTTGGACGTTGAACGCTGCAAATTTGTATATAGGTTTTTATAACATCTATTTTTGCACCTCCCTTTTTGGACTTTCTATGATTTTCTATTTTAGAGATATTTATGAAAGTTACATTCATAAAGATCAAAAATACAAAGGTTTTGGCCATAATATATAACCTACCATGAGAGACATTTCAAAAAAGCTAATGATAGAGCCAGTAATGATATTGTTATGACAGTTGAAGAGATTTTTTGCATGTACAGGTTATGCTTAAAGACGAAAGCAAGTTTTTGTCGAAGAATGCATTTTATTTAATGAATATTCAGCACGTAGATAGAGTCCGTAACGTATCACGCATAACTAAAAACGGTTGGACGTAGACCGTTTCAAATTGGTATATATGTTTCTTATAACATTCTAGCTAAGCACCTCATTTTTTAGACTCTTTAAGATTTTACGTTTTGGAGATATTTAGGAAAATTTAATTCATAATGATAAAAAATATAAAGGTTTTGGCCATCATATATGACCAAGCATCATAGATATTTCAAAATAAGTTAATAATAGAGCTACTAATGATATTAAGAATAAGAAAGCATCACAGAACTGGCGTTATAAAGCATTTGGTACAAAACTTTGAATAAACAATATAAAATGCAACAATCATGCAACAATCGTTTCGGGACGAAAATGCACACGACCCTTCGTCAGGCGAACAAAGTAGCGGTGAATGTGAAAGCGGCAACGCACAAACAGAGTTCCTAACTTTTATAATTTATTCACGAGCATTTTTAGCTCCGCCTCTTTTTCATACCGTAAATTTTGAAAAATGATTTTCTTCATATTTAATCGTTGTCACATATTAAAGAGAAATAATCTACAAAATTTCTGGTGCGAAAAGAAGGCGGGACTGAAAACGCTTGCGAATAAATTATTAAAGTTGGGAACTCTGCAGGCAAATCCTTTTTAAATGAAGAGCAAAAATATGTAAATTCGAATACAAATATGAATACTGATGTCAAAAAAATTATCAAATACAATCTTATAAATAAAGCAAAGAGTTTGTCGGGAACACATCCGTTTGGACCACTCCTGTTTTTGATTGATCAAGATTTAACTACTTTGGTGATGAAAGTTGGTCATTTTTTTAGTAAAAACTGATGATTTTTTTTTTTTTTTAAACATACAGCATAGATGTTATACTTTTTAAAAGAGCCCTAAAAATTTTCCATTTTTTGTGTGGACACTATATACATCAAGGTCTAAAAATATTACGTTGCAAAGTTTTCTTTTAATTAGTTAAAATATGAAAATAAATATTAGTTATAATTTAATTGTTGCAAAAAAATAGATAATTAAATAAAATAATTAAACGTGAATATCAAAAAATTGAAAAAAAGTAAAATTATGCATTTCACAAAAATTTACGTCATTATCACTTTAAACTATTCTGCACATTGATAAAGTGCTAATGTTCTATAGCTGTAAAATTCAACAGAAAATTTAAAAACATGGTATATAAAAAGTTTTTTTTAATCTTATTTATAATTTTGTTGTCATTTCGGCAATGAGTTGATATGGGTATCGCAAATGCATAAGTAAACATTTTGGCGAGAAACGTCCGAGCTACTTCAGTGCCATATTTCAAATTCCGCCAAGAGGTTCAAGATCTTTCAATATTTTTGCAATTTTTTTCACAATTTTATTTTAAATATTTTTGCAATGTGTGTGGGAAAAAAGCAAAAACTTTTTTTTTTTTTTTAATTGGTCTAATTATACAAATTATCTCCATGTAAAATAATATGCTTTTTCTGTTATGTTTATTATCAAAAAGAAAATGACTTATGCAGTTTTTCTTGTATAGTGTAACCACGTTTCCTACGCCTAGCAGTGAGGACGAGTTGAAAATCTTTGAGTGTTTCCAAGTTGACCAACAGGTTTGAATTTAGTAAGCATCCAGTCATTCAGTATTCCCTTATCGCTTATTTTCTCTCAACGAAAAGCTTGTCTCCCCCTATTTTACTAGTGGACTCGTTGAATTCGCACTTGCGCAGAGTCTTCCATGGTCGCAAGAAATGTAGTTAAAGAGTATTATTGACATTTCTATAAATTAAATTAAATTATCCAGTACGAATTATCCAGCACATTGCGGTAAAAAAATCTCTGCTGAAGTTAGCGAGGGCCCGAAGTGATGTTTTTAAGCAATTTCAATGTATTTTCATTTTCGTTTTAATTTGTAGAATGGTATAAGAATATTGATTCTTTTTAAAATTCATTTAAATATAGTAAACAGCGAAGCGGACAAAGCCTCCTATCTTCTATATAAATAAAACAAAGAGTTTGTCTGCGGAACGCATCCGGGTAGACCACTCCTATTTCCGATTGGTTTAGATTTAACTACGTAGAAGACTTCCTCACCGCAACGTCTTGGTACTGGATAAAGATGTCAATAATGTAGGAAAAACTGCATTAGTAATTTTCTTTTTCATAATAAACAAAACGGAAAACGCATAATCTGCGGACAAACTCTTTGCTTAATTTATATAAAGATTTTTCTCCTTCGGCCCACTTCTCGTCTATCCTAATAAATTTTCCCTTTCGAAAATATGTGCTATCGATTTGTAGGTATCAGAAACCACTATGTACCAATTTGGAACGATCTAACTCTATTTTTATTTTTTGAAGGCGCTATCGGGTACATAAAAATTATTTCCATTGGCCGTAATGTTAACAAAAATGTTGGCGTGTCCCAGCATACGAACTACAAATGGAATACACACCCAAAACTATACAACTGAGTCCGTAGGGCTTGTAAAAACGTGCACCAAATTTCAAGTCAATAGCCGAGTTTCTGCGGCTGTAATCGCGAGTCAAACAAACATACAGACACCCAGACGGATCCAAAATCTTTTTGAGTCTTCCACTGACGTTTCGGCAACAATATGGAATATATTTATCTCATAAATTATGTCAGAAAATTCTGTCTTAAACATTACTAAAGCTAAACTAAATACACATGAAATAAGTAGGAAATTACGAAACTTGTACAAAGTTAAAAATAATAAATCTTTACAACTGCTTAAACTTTGTAGTTTTATTGGATCGACAAGTTCTTTTTATTAATAGATGAGTGAATGAGTGACGAAAAATAATAGCAAAGATATTTGCTGCTCAGTTAAATCTCTCATACAGTATTTTGCTACAATGTTGGAAAAGTAACAATCAAACTTTGTAGTAATACAATACAGTCATGCCAACATTTTAATTTATTCTGGAGCTTTGTTACCACACGACATTTTTTCACACCAGTCGTGAATTATCCTCCAATGTGCAATTATATTTAAATATGAAGAAAAATGCTCCTCAAGTGTGGTTTTAAATAACACACTAACAATGATCCTGAATACATTAAAGTTTTGGCATTTATGTAAAATATTATATTTAACAGAAAGTATTTAAAAATTCGAAAATCAGATAAACGTTCCAAAACGTTGATTCAACGTTCCAAAACGTTCATATTCAACAACTAAAAACAATCTAAATATTGTTATATTTTTACTATATTTATAGCAATAATAATATTTCCTTTCGTGATATTAAACTGAAATTTTTTTTTCCAAACATAGTATATAATATTAACATACCTGCCAACATCCTAATTATTATTCCATAACATGGTTGGTATCAACTTTGTTTTCCACAATAGTCTATTTCAGAATACTTTTCTTCTTTTTTAATTGTAATTTTAAGAGAGAATTAATTCAATAATTAAATGATGTAGAAAAAGGAGCGGTATTGACGATACTAACGGCATATTAATTTAAATGTTGCAAGGTATATATTAAACATATATTCTTGAAGTTACTTTTTTAACCCTTTATTAATTTTAAATAAACAATTTTAGCACATTCACGACATAAGCATTTCAATTTGAATTTTGACGCTTGATTTTTGGCACTTCTAGTTTTCTTCTAAATTCATCGTAAATGCATTTGAAGAGAATTACTCTAAAAATTAGTGCCGTGGAAAAAAAGTGGCGGTTTGAACAATCCTTCGGATAAAGATGGCAGCTCTTATCATAATTGCAAAAATTTTTATCTATTCCGGAACCTTTTTAGCCCCGCCTTTACTTCACACCACTTTTTTTTTTTTTTAATATTTTTCTCCAAATTATAGCTGCAATAAAATAAGAAACATTTACTCTAATATATATATATGTATATAATAAAGGCGGGACTAAAGATGCTCGGGAATAAATTAAAATTATGGCAACTTTGCTCTGATATGTACTGCCAGTGCTCTTCACTCACCGCTGCCGGAAGCCGAAACTAATGTTATTCTATGGGAAATTTTTCTTTGCAAATAACTTATTAACTAATACGTATTTTTTAATTCTGTTTTCACATTCTGAAAAGTCCCAGCTGTTAAATTGACGGACCTTTTTTAAAAATGTATTTTTTAAATTTTTTATATTTTATTTTGAAGTTGAAAAATACGAATTTTCAATATGTTAATTTTTTTCATTTTGCAATTTCAAAATAAAATATTAAAAAAAAAAAAAAAAAAAAAAAAAAAAACATTTTTTTAAAAAAGGTCCTTCATTTTAACAGTTGAGAATTTTCTGAATGTGAAAACAGAATTTAAAAATATGTATTAGTTAGTAAGTTATTTGTAAAGAAAATTTCCCCATAGAATAACATTGGCTCGGGCTTCCGGCGACGGTAAGTGAAGAGGGCCGTTAAGGGGTTGAACAAGGATACGCAAAATATATTTTTAGATTAATGTAAGGCTTTAGAGTAACGCTTACAGCCAAAGCTGATTATTATTATTATTATTATTATTATTATTATCATTATTTTACGCATAAATCTTGTATTTCGGACGCTGTTTTGTTAATTATCTACAATTTCACATAAATAATTCATAAAGAAATTTACTTACATTGTACGTACAGTCTAAGGTATTTGCTTCTTCCTTCTCCGACAGCATTATAGGCCAAACATCGATATCTTCCTCGGTGGTGTTTATTAATACTGTGAAGATACAACGTATGATTTTTTATAATGATTCCGGCAGATCTATCAGATGTTAAAGTTCTGTTTTCAAATTGCCAAGTAATGTTTGAAATCCAGGGATTGGCCCATATTGTACATTCTAATGATACATTGTGCCCCTCTTTTATTCTTGAATGACTCGTAATGGCGTTCAGGGATATATTCACTAAAGGTACAACTGAAATTTAGAAGAAAAATTAATCAGTTTTAATTTAAATTTACATTTATTCAAATGTGCATATGATACTATCATATGCGTAACACAATGTTATTTTTACTTTTGAAGGCCACTTTTGGAATACTTTTGTAGGAATACTTTTTGTAGGACAAAATAACTATTTCTTTCAGAAAGAAAGACAAAACATTAGTTACCTTTTCATTTAGACCATCATGAAAAAATTAAAATGGCATTAAATTCTGTTTAGAACAGGCATTTTATTTTGTCTTTTCTATTCTTAAAAAAAAAAAAAAAAAAAATCTATTACAATTTAAAGACATTGTTTGCTGAAAATAATTAAATAATTTTATCTATAAAGTTATACTATTACGAACTATTTCAATACAAAAACTTGTTTCTACGAACTTTATCGTCGTCATGAAAGCATAGCATTTCTTCTATCTTTATTTTAATTCTTATTTAATTTTTAAACTATACATATATTTTTTTTCCCAACCATTTTATCTTAAAAGTGGTTGGAAAAAAATATATATAAAAAAAAATCAATATTTTTTTATAGTCCTGAAATGCAGGGTAAGAGAAAGTCGTTTGAGTGGCACATCATATTATTTTTATTGTTTTATGCAAATGGCCCTATTATGCTATCTTTGAGACAGAAAAACATTCTTTTTGCATATTTGTGTTCTACCCGGCCCTTGATAACGTTAGAATGCAAATATGTACAGTCAGTAACAGAAGTATCCAAATACTAGCAAAAATTCCTATTAAAAAAAAAGTAGAGTTAATACTGTTTTGTTAAATAAATCCTTGTCGAATCATGTTCTTAGTCAGTCTAAGAACATGATTTGACAAGGATCTATTTAACAAAACAGTATTAACTTTACTTTTTTTTATACGGGAATTTTTGCTAGCGTTCGAATACTGTTGTCACCGACTGTATTTATCTATTTCCAAATTATTCCATTTTTTTTTTTTATTATTATTATTATTATTTGGAGGTCTTTGTTTTCGATCAAATTAATTGTTTGAATACTGATAATATTTAATAATCCTTATATTTCACTGACTGACCAATATATATATATATACATATTTAATAAAAAAGAATTTTTTTCTTAACAAACTAACATAATAATGAAATTAAATTATTTGAAATAAAGTTATTCGTTTTCTGGTGTCTCTATCATCATTTTTTTTTTTTTTTTTTTTTTTTTTTTTTTTACTGAGCGGTAATTCATCTTGCGTAAAAAAGATTAAATAAATTTAGAATTAAAAAATAAAAATCTGGAGTGAAACAACCACACGACTTCCATTACCCACTATTACACATATTATATGCATTTTTGAGAGATAATGCGATCAGAAAACATAAAAGTGAACTAAAGAGAAAATCGTTAGAGTCGTTTTTGAGATACCAACTTAAAAAAAAAATCAATTATTGACCGAAAAACAATAATTACATACAAAAGATATTTAAAAGTGAGTTAATATGGCGAGTTTGAAAAAAATCCGTACAGCTGTTTTTAAAGGAACGCCCTTGGGAGACCTGAAATTGAGCTATTTATACAGGACGCCTATCAATTTCCCTGAACTCACCAACTATATCATTCGAAAGGACATCTAATAGAGTGTTTATATAGCAAATTTGAAGAAAATCGTTAGAGCCGTTTTTTAAATACGTACTTACGGTCCCACTTCCGGTTTCCGATGTCCCACTTCCGGTTAAACTCAATTATTGACAGGAAAACAATAATTACATAGCAAAAGCATATTTAAAAGTGAGTTAAAATGACGAGTTTGAAAAAAATCCGTACAACCGTTTTTAAAGGAACGCCTTTGCGAGGCCTGAAATTGAGCTATTTATAAGGGACGCCTATCAATTTTCCTGAACCAACCAACTATATCATTCGAAAGGACATCTAATAGAGTGCTTATATAGCAAGTTTGAAGAAAATCGTTACAGCCGTTTTTGAGATACGGACTTACGATCCCACTTCCGGTTTCCGATATCCCACTTACGGTTTTTCAATTTTCACCAAAATTTGGAAATTTCATCTGTATACCAGACGTATTACAATTCTAAAGTTTCGTAGCTCTATCTTTATTAGTTTCTGAGCTATTATAGCCAGAAGATTCTCCACATACATACATACATACATACATACATACATACACACACACACACACACACACACACACACACACACACATACACACTGACCAATTGCCAAAAACCACTTTTTTGGACTCAGGGGACCTTAAAACGTGTAAATCAGGTGAAAACCCGATATCGAATTTTCAGACCGAATACAATACTTCCATTACCTACGTTAAGGGAAATGGAAGTAAAAATGCAAAGTTTAAAAACATATTTTAAAGGTTATTAAAATAGTTTAAATTCATTATTAACTCCTTTAAAATAATGTATGCAAATTATCGGTAGTCGTAAAAATTTGAATAATGAAAAGTATGATATGAATATGATTCAGCGCCATGCATCTATATTTGTAATATATATATATATATATATATATATATATATATATATATATATATATATTCTCGTAAATTTTTGTAAACTGTATTTCAAAATACTCCAAATCGAGACGGCGCATCAAGTCTAAAAGCAATAAGATTCCTTGACAAATATCACAAATAAACTAGAACAAGAACATTCTTTTTTCTATGACATGAAGCAGTTAAACAAATCTAAAAACCAAATCTCAGTGATATATTTTATTTAGATTCTGTCAGACATTGAGACAGGAAGAAGAATACGAGGAAATATCAAATTTTCTGCGACATTAAACATCAAAAGTATGTTGCTGTTGTTATCCAACTAATGCAATATAAAACATTTTAGATAAAATATTCAGGTTATCAGCAAATTATATAAAAATCTATTTTAGTTTATATAAAACATACAATAAAAGAATAAAGAGGTATTGAATCTAAAATATTGTGTCCAATTTTAGATTTAATTAGTAGTTGTATTCCATGCTTTTGATGGATTGTTCACTTGCTAGAATTTTATTTTTTCATTATTTCATCTTATATCTCACAAAAAAAAAAAAAAAAAGTCGTTTTCATTTTTGTTCATAAAAAAAAAAAAAAAAAAAAAAAATTTTTTGCAATGTTATTTTTTTTTCAGTATAAAATAAGCCTGTGTGTGTGTGTGTGTGTGTGTCTGTGTGTGTGTCATCGTGTCCGAATGTCGCTTTTTTTGTCCGGGCATCACTTGAGAACGGCTGGACGGAATTCAACGACGCTTGGCAGGAATTTATGTCTTCACCCAACTTAAAATTATATCTATCAACTTCTCAGAAATTCCCCTCCGTTCCCCCCTAGGGGGGTAAAAGACTAAAACACGTTTGTCCGGGCATCACTCGAGAACGGCTGGACGGAATTCAACGGCGCTTTCCAGGGATTTAGGTATTCACCCAACTTAAAATTATATCCATCAACTTTTCAGAAATTCTCCCCCGTTCCCCCCTGGGGGGTAAAAGACTAAAACACGTTTGTCCGGGCATCACTCGAGAACGGCTGGACGGAATTCAACGGCGCTTGGCAGAAACTTAGGTCTTCACCCAACTTAAAATTATATCTATAGAAATTTTCAAAATTCTGATTAGTGTTTAAATTGTGGGTAAAAAACCTCTGCGCATGCACCATAAATATTTTTTCACTAAAACGCTTTGAATGGAAAAATAAAATGCAAAAATAAATTTTTAAGATAAAGACTTTTTTCATTCGCGTGATTCGCACTACAAATTATGAAAAGATTGAAATGAAGTTTTGCCATCTGAGTTTCATACTTTAGTTAATTTTAAAACATCTAATTGTCGTATCGAAAAACTGTTTACACCCCAGGATTTAGAAAAATCACCTCTTTCATTTGGTACTGAATTTGTAACGATAGGTCTGATACTTCTAATTTATTTTCCCCTTTTTCCGTTTTTCCGTTGCCACTTAAATTTCATACTTTAGTTATTTTTACTTTCTTCTATATGTAATATAGAGAAAGTATTGGATTCGCGAAAATTTTCGACCTCCGTTTTTTGACGGATCTACACGTTTTGGGATGTCCTGAACACGAATTGATAGTTTTTAAAAAATGTCTGTCTGTGCGTCTGTCTGTCTGTCTGTCTGTCTGTCTGTGTGTCTGTATCATTTTTTTGTGGACGCTGTATCTCACGAACCAATGAATGAAATTTAACCAAACTTGGTATTTAGTTGCACCCTGACATGAACTGGTGCCCATTAGATTTGGGGATCAATAGCTCAACAGGTGGCGCTGTGATCGCATTTTATGCAAATTTTTAACATGGCAGCATGGGACAAAATTCCGTATAAATGGGCATAATGAGAGTTATTTTAAACTTGTGATTGTAAAATTAATATTAATTATTGATAATAGTAGTAGTTAACTAGGAAAAAAAAATTGTGCATGGGGGGGGCATCGGTTCCCCCCCTGGAGGGGAAGTACCCCCCCGGAGGGGTTAAATTTTGAAGATGGGTATCATTCGAAAGATCTCGTCAATACCTTTAAAACGAATGGTTGAACCATAAATCTGTGATAATTTAAAACAAAGTTATCGATCATTTTTACTTTTAACAAAAAAAAAAAAAAAAAAAAAATCGTACTTTTTTTTTATTTATTTTTTTTTAAATATTGTTACTGATTGAATATGTATAGGTAAATATAGAAGAAAGTCTTGTGGTGGCCACAACATACTAGTTTTAATATCTAATTGTCGCATCGAAAAACTGTTTGCACCCCTGGATTCAGAAAAATCGCCTCTTTCATTTGGTACCAAATTTATAAATATAGGTCTGATATTTCTAATTTATTTTACCCTTTTTCCGTTTTCAACCTAGATTCGATATGGAACAGCTTTAGTATTGGATCCCTTTGGCAAAATTTGAAATTCGGAACCGAAGTATCTCGGACGTTTCTCGCCAAGATCTTTGATTGCACAATTGAGATAGCCAATTCAGTTCATCGCAAAAATGGCTTAAAATATTTAAAGTCACCAAAGGGTTCCCATACTAAAGCTGTGCGTTTTGTACTTATTTATTTATATTTTCTATTAAAGACTTCTGTGGTCACGAAATTTGGTGCGTAAATTGTTTGTTTGCATCCGGCACTTATTGTAACTGGATTTCACGAAATTCGAAATCCCCCCCCCCCCTTCTCGGAGTCGGAGGGCAATAAACGGTATAACTTCAGTATAACCCCACAGCTGAATTTGGCGATTTTTCTTTGGCGTCATTTTGAAGGATAACGATGTCGTTCTGGACTGTTTGCGATATAATATGGCAGCCTAATATGCTGCTTATTTTGGATTTATGATTTAGATTATGATTTTATCATTTATCATATATGATTTATGATTTTTAGATTTATGATTTATCCATAATCGCCAACAAAAAAATCGCCAAATATCGTTGTGGGTTTATACTGAAGTCGTTCCCAATAAACATGTGTAAAAACATGTTTTTCCGTTTGAATTCGCTTTGAATTATCTTAGAATGGCGAATTTTGGTGTGCGGATATTGATTAAGTGTACGCATTATGTACATTAGTGGGATTTTGCAAAACTTCGAACTCACCCACTGAGGAAGGGGAAGTAACAAGTGGGTAAGTTGTGCTTAAGGCAGTGGGGACCCAGACAGTATATTGATTAAGTGTACGCATTATGTACATTAGTGTGATTTTGCAAAACTTCGAACTCACCCGCTGAGGAAGGGGAAGTAAGAAGTGGGTAAGTTGTGCTGAAGACAGTGGAGACCTAGACTCCTCACTTTGCGAGCGAGAAATCCTCTACCAATCACAGCGAGAACTTAGGTTATTAATAAAGATATGGGATTTTGACAACTCATTTAAGTTTAATGTCCAGCGAAGCGGGCAAAGCCTGCTAGTAATAAATAAAGGTGTTGTAGAAAATATTGTAACACTCACCTCTTATTAAAAAAAAAAAAAAAAAAAACTAACGTGCGTAGATCATCTAAACAAAATGCAAACACTTCGTATGTATACGTATGTGCACTGCAAAAAATAAACCCCAAAACAATTCTATCCAAAATCGGTCTCGTATCTAATTTAGGTTGAAAATTTGGGTTATAAACAGAACTTTCCAATTTGGAACACTGCTTTACCCAAATATCTTACAAATTTTTACCTATTTTAGAAATTTGTTTTTACAGTGCACTCTTAATAGTGCTAAGGGCCTATTTCAGTCAGTTTATTGAATGAAGTCCCCCCAAGGCACAACTTTGACATGAGTCCCCCCCAAGGTACCCCTATTTCAGTCGGTACTGCGTTGTCGAATTTTTATAATACACTCTTAATAGTGCTAAGGGCCTATTTCAGTCGGTTTATTGAATGGGGATTTATTGAATGAAGCCCCCCCAAGGCACAACTTTGACATGTGTCCCCCCCCCCAAGGTACCCCTATTTCAGTCGGTACAGCGTTGTTGAATTTTTATAATACACTCTAAATAGTGCTAAGGGCCTATTTCAGTCGGTTTATTGAATGGGGATTTATTGAATGAAGTCCCCCCAAGGCACAACTTTGACATGAGTCCCCCCCAAGGTACCCCTATTTCAGTCGGTACTGCGTTGTCGAATTTTTATAATACACTCTTAATAGTGCTAAGGGCCTATTTCACTCGGTTTATTGAATGGGGATTTATTGAATGAAGTCCCCCCCAAGGCCCAACTTTGACAAGAGTCCCCCCCCAGGCCCAACTTTGACATGAGTCCCCCCCAAGGTACAACTTTGACATGAGTCCCCCCAAGGCCCAACTTTGACATGAGTCCCCCCCCAAGGTACAACTTTGACATGAGTCCCCCCCAGGCCCAACTTTGACATGAGTCCCCCCAAGGCCCAACTTTGACATGAGTCCCCCCCCCAAGGTACAACTTTGACATGAGTTACCCCCCCCCAAGGCACACCTTTGACATGAGTCCCCCCAAGGCACACCTCCCCCTCATTGGGAAAAAGAGAAAGAACGTTGTTTTGCGGCTATAAGACAGTTTGGACTTCCAACGTTATTTGTTACAATATCTGCAGCTGAAACACATTGGTTTGATTTAATGAAAACTTTATCATGGAATTTAGATCGTCACGAATTAACTAAAGAAGAATTTGTCGATATTAACAAGTTTAGCAGTAGGCCTCTGGCACTAAATTAAAATCTGTCAATGTCAGATTTTCATGTTTTAAATAATGAAATAATGTCGTGTCTGTATAATTTTTATTTTTTATTTATTTTTATTTTTATTTATAATACTGTCTATTAAAGACTTCTGTGGTCACAAAATTTGGTGCGTAAATTGTTTGTATGCATCCGGCACATATTGTAACTGCATTTCACGAAATTCTAAATCCCCCCCCCCTTCTCGGAGTCGGAGGGCAATAAACATGTGTAAAAACATGTTTTTCCGTTTGAATTCGCTTTGAATTATCTTAGAGTGGCGAATTTTGATGTGTGGATATTGATTAAGTGTACGCATTATGTACATTAGTGGGATTTTGTAAAACTTCGAACTCACCCGCTGAGGGTGGGGAAGTAAGAAGTGGGTAAGTTGTGCCGAAGACAGTGGGGACCCAGACTCCTAACATTGGGAGCGAGAAAACCTCTACCAATCACAGCGAGAACTTAGGTTATTAATAAAGACATAGCATTTTGACAAATCATTTAAGTTTAACGTCCAGCGAAGCGGGCAAAGCCTGCTAGTATATATATATATATATATATATATATATCTATTTAATATATAAAATTATTAACAATGTATACATAAAGAACTAAATAATGTGAAAAACTAAAACTGAAATTGTACCGGGTGTTCCATAAGCCTATAGATATTTAAAAAATTCATAAAAATTGTAGAAAATTTGTGAGGTTTACGTTAATGCAAACTCCATCTTAATTAACTAATTAAATAACTAAATGCATTTTTGAGTACGAGACTTGATTAAAAGAAATTAAGGCTTTTATTTAAACTGAAAGAATGTGAAGGTAAATCCGGCCCTCGAACTCAATCAGTAGAACGTTTAGGTAAGTTAGGAAAGTAAATGCAATAAATAACTTAGAGAAGTATAAATTAACTTTCACCAAGAGGAAATAACAGAAGAAAGTTGCAGATTGATTGCTCTCTTTGATCATTAAATGATGTGAACACAAACTGCCGGCTGGATTCCCACGGCTCGACAAATTCTGCACACAACTTTTCGATATTCTATAACTCCATAATACTCCTCAGATTAGCAATCTCCACTATCTAATAACCTCACCACACCAGCGTGACAATCTAAACTCATCTACTGCGCAAACTATAGCTTAGGCTAGCATAAGAACTATCCCATCTACACCACACACTCTACGAAAATACTTTCCTATTTATCTTTCATTCAATCGACTCCAATCTCTTCACTTTAACAAAACACTAAAGCCGCTCCGTATTCGCTTACACTCGGATACTAACTTCCTCCGTTGCCGCTCAATGCTGACACAAAACCATTCCAACCTAATCTGAAATTTCGCCGACTGCTGGCGTCGAAGCATTCTACTCTCCCATCTATTGCGACACCGGGAGTCGCTGGATCCAGCTCAATTTGGAAAACTGTGGTGAACTACCATTGTCTCAACCTTACAAATTATAAAATTAAATGCAGTTTCCGAAAACGTTACTCTTGAAATGTTTTCTTTTTTCTCGATAGAGGGGTCTGTACTCGAACAAATCCCACATTTCCGTAAAATAATACATTTATTTCCATGCTATTGTTTACAGGCATATAAATCCTATTCTATATGCTTGCCTTTACCAAAAATACGCCTTTACCACAGTCTGCAACCGAGTTACAAAAATGCTATAACTGCAGTTTCAGTCGGCGGTTCTTACCTAATTGGAAAACATCTTCAACAAAGGCTTTATCCACCAAGTCAGCATCGTAGTTGCTGACTTGCTGACATGGACGCCCATGTCTTATTTTGGTTCCTTCATGCACCCATAAATAGGAAGAAAATAAGATACGGGGTATGCACATATCCTGAAACCGTGCAATTTATAAGACTCTGATTTGCAAATTTATCGTTACACGTCCGTACATCGCATTATATCGACGAAAAAGTTAACTTTCTTTATCTTTACAAAAAAAAAAAAAAAATCTGATGTGGGCACCACATGACTTCCTTATACACTTTTAGAAATATACATAATGTTAAAAAACATTGACATTGGATCCGAAACAGTTGGCTAAAAATATTTAAAAAAATGAATTATAACCGTTTTCTGAGCTTTTCTGAAAGTTATTTAAAAACCGATTGCAAGATTTGTACTGGTAACGCTGACGAAGGCATCGGGGACCCGAAACAGTTGGCTAAAGGTATTAAAAAGATGCATTTTCACCGTGTTCTGAACTATTCTGAAAGTTTCAAATGTCTAGCTAGTCGGGAAGTTAGTTAAATAATTTTTCTGTTGAACAATATAAACGCTGCCGAAGGCAGTAGTGACCCGAAACAGTTGGCTAAAAATATTTGAAAAATGCATCGTCCCCGTGTTTTGAGCTCTTCCTGAAGTTTTAAATGTCTAGCTAGTCAGGAAGTTAGTTAAAACTCGATTGCAAGATTTGTACTGGTAACGCTGCCGAAGGCAGCAGGGACCCTAAACAGTTGGCTAAAAGTATTTAAAAAATGCATTTTCACCGTGTTCTGATCTAGTCTGAAAGTTTCAAATATTTAGCTAGTCGGGAAGTTAGTTAAATAAATTTTCTGTTCAATCACATAAACGCCGCTGAAGGCAGCAGGTATTGGAAACAGTTGGCTAAAAATATTTTTAAAAATGCATTTCCAACGTATTCTGAAAGTTTCAAGTGTCTAGCTAGTCGGGAAGTCAGTTAAATTGCAAGATTTGTCCAAACCGTTTTTGAGTTATCACCGTTTTTTGATACATTAAGGCCAAAACCTATGTATTTTTTGTCATTATGAACCTAATTTTCTAAATATCTCCAAAACGGAAAATCATACAAATTCCAAAAAGGGAGGTGCGCAACTACATGTTATAACAAACCTATGTACCAATTCGCAACTTTCTACGTCCAACCGTTTTTGAGTTATGCGACATACGGACACACACACAGACACACATACATACAGACGTCACGAAAAATCGTGTAAATTCCCTTATATTTCTAAAACGAGAGCTCGTGTTAAGACGACACTTGCCGGTGTACAACTAGACATCATGACAGTCACACGTATAAATTGGCAACATTCAGCGATCATTCGTTTTCGAGCAATGTGAAATACAAAATCCATTTCGCAAATCGGGATTACTATACTTCCTTATACTTTGTATAAGGAAGTAAAAAAAAGTAAGAAAGAAAGCCTTTAATGAGAAAACCTTTTTCGCAAGCCACGTTCAATTCTAACAATTCCTTCAATTTTTTGAATTTTTAACATTTCTACAGATTTATGGGATACCCGATACAAGAATTTAATTTTGCATAAGTTTTTACTATTATTATTATTAACTGTCTAAAAATATTCATAATATTTAACTATATACTTTTAAATTCGCAATCGAAAATTCAAATATATTTTTATTCTATTTTATTCATTTGCTTATTATTTTTTAAGGACGTTTTGTTGTTTCATTAATATTCTTTCTCGTCATAATCTATCTAACTTTTATAGACTTAATTTTAATGTAGGTTCCTTTCTTAAAAATCTCTTGAATTTTTTCCCAAAATCTGACAAAAAACTTAAAACCTTACATTGACAGACAACTAATTCAAGATAACGAAGTTCGTATCATAGAATGATTAATTTTCTCGAAAAGTGCATCGAGAAACGTAATTTTCAGTCACTTGATGTAATTACTGTATGCAATTTAATACATTAGTTAACTTTTGAATAAACAAAAAGCTTATTAGAACCTGATTCTTCACCACAAATTAGTTTTAATAAACATTAGTTTCATCCTCAAATTAGTTTCATTCTTTAACATCGATTATTATATAAATTGTATATAATGTATTTTGTATGTTTTCCCTTTTAATTTTACTTTTAATACACTTTTAACACGATGCCAAAAGAAACAAAATATAAAAAAGAAAATCTCTTTCCATTTGAATTTTAGTAACTGAAAGATCTAATTTCCCTGTTCTAAAAACAAGCTTATTCGTGCATATAAAATGTTTATTTTTGAAACATTTCATTTATATTGTTATGTTGTATATTTTTTTTTGTTTTTGTAAAGCCATATTCACAAACAACCAAATTTATTTATTAAAAATAATAATTCAGTTCTTACGTCAATTTCATCTTTGATTTATATCTGTGTATGTATGATATTTATATTGAGTATAATTTTTCCAAACTTTCTGGAATTATGTTACATTTACCAATAAATAGATAATTAAAGCTATCGATAAATAAATGTTACTTTATACCGCCTGAAAAGTTAAAGGTTGCAAGAAGCAAATAGCTTAAGCATGGTGTGTATTGTATATTTACAGACATCCACTTTTTTTTTACCTTTATTAATATATATTTAAGCTAAATAATGTATAGTAAATATGATTAGAATAAATGTTACTCAATGACCCATAGAGTAATTTCCTGTGACAGAATAAATATGCCTGCTAATAAGTTACTAAACAATGAACATGGTTTTATCTCCCATTTATTAGAGTATCGTGCGATGTTTAGCAATATTTATGCTTATTTGCAGAAATGTTAGAAACCTTTTGTGAAAAGTTACAAACGGGTTGTTCAGAAGTTGTTACGCAAAATTATCTGTCATAAAATACCTCCAGCACAAAATACTGATAACATATTATTCCGTAATATACTTGTAAGTTTATCTATGTATTATTTCTAATATGAAAATTATTATTATGAGATAAAAGCTAAATTAGATGTTAATGATAAAAGGTTAATCCATATAACGGTTGAGCGTAAGTAATAATTAATATGAAATTCTTTACTACCGACATAAATTAGATTGTTTCTTATGTCATATGTAGTAATGATAATAATAAGGTTCAGATAGAGCTCATCGAAGAGTAGATGCACCGAATAATGCAGTCATGTCTGCAAATTGACTTGGGCGATAATAAACAAAAATTTGAACTTCATTCCTCTTCTTTATTAACTTATCGATACAATTCATTATAGTTCATGAAAATTCAAATTAAGTACTAAAATAATACATGTTTTAGAATGTATGAAATTATAAAAAAATTGAGATTAATTCCGGATAGCATCTCTCCCCTTTGATAACATTAAAAATAGAATATGTTTAGATGGGCTCAGTTAAAAAAATAATAATAATACCAGAACTGCTAACTCTTCCGAATTTTTACATCTCCATTTTATAATCATTGTGTTGTTTATACAATTATATGTATGAAAAATCTAGAGTGATTCCACTCGACTTTAAAGAAAATTTGTAATAAATGGTTGTTTAAATAAATTTAAATAAAAGACGTAGTTAAGTAAACTACAGGCAAAATCATAGTAGCTGATTTAAGCCTTTCACCCCAAGCTACATGTCATTTAACGGATCATAATATATTCAAATTCTTTTGTACGGCCCTGTAAAAAACTATAAATGGTAAGCTTGTAATATTAAACATCTATTTTTTGTGTTTTAAACAATGTAACATACTTTAAACTGTTTCAACCCATAGACAGCAATGTATACAAATTCTACATTTTATATCGGCATATATATAAAAAATGTAATTCTACACTCATATAAATCTGTATTTTTAATGTGATGATAACTTATTATAGGCTAACAAATTTATATTTTAATTGGATGTAGAGATTTGACGCTAGCGAACTTTAAATAACTCTACTCTATAGTCTGCTATGATAAAGAATTTTATTGTGTGTCTCTATATAAATGAACTGTAGGTACTACACTCATAAACATACGTACAAATCGTGCGATGATGACCTTTAACAAACTTAATATTTTTTAGCTCAATCCGAAAATGTTTAGACGCTATCGCGCTTTAAACACTTTGAGTGCATGGCTATAATGATAAAGATTTTTTTTTTTTTTTTTATTGTTATTCATTTATTATTATTATTATTATTTTAACACAGTAAAGAAAAAATAATAATTAGAGCTAGACTGGTCAATATCAGGGGCGTAGCATGAGGGGGGGGAGGGGGGGGAGTTTCCCCCCCCCAATGTTTTAAAAAATAGGGCGGCATATTGAAGTTTCTGGGGGCGCTGTTTTGCGACTTAAAGTTCATTTTAAAGTGGATCATAATTTTGTTAATTATCGTTATTTAACAAAAACACTTAAGAGTTTTATGTATCACAAGCTGACCAACTGGTTCACCGACCAGCAAAAAGTTGTGTCTGACTGTAGCAAACTCCCGTTTTGGTGGCGCCGCAACAGCCTGTTTTCCTATCATGCAAACGACCCTTGAAAATTCTCATTGTATTCATGACGCTTAAAAAAATCTGATCATAACGAATTCCTGTTTGGGGGCGCCTATGGCATGAGTTCCCGTTTTTTCACTTACAATAGCCTGTTCGCTTACCGTACAAAAGACAGTTGAAAATTCTAATCGTATTCGGGACCCTTTAAGAGTAGCAAACTCCAGCTGAACAGCGCCCTTTCCTGTTCAGGCACCTTCAAAGGCATAATGAGGTTTCTGGGGCGCTGTTTTGCGCCTTGAAGTTCATTTGAAAGTGGATCAAAATTTTGTTGATTATCGTTAGTTACCAAAAACACTTAAGATTTTTATGCATCAGAAGCTTCCTTCGGCAACCAACTGGTTCACCGACCAGCAAAAAAAATTCGCATTAAAATGTCTGACTGTAGCAAACTCCCGTTAGGTGAAGCCCTCTTAACTAATTAGACGCCTAAAACAGCCTTTTTAAACGTGTATAACAACCAATTTTCCTACTGTGCAAACTATCCTTGAAAATTCTCTTTGTTATCACGACCCTTAAAAAAATCTGATTATAACAAATTCCTGTTTGGGGGCGCATATGGCATGATTTCCCATTTCAAACACTTACAATAGTCTGTTCGCTTACCATGCAAAAGACTGTTGTAAACTTTGATCGTATTCAGGACACTTTAAGAATAAGTTTGCAGCAAACTCCAGCTGAGCGGCACCCTTCCCTGTTCAGGCACCTACAACAGCATGTTCGCTTACCATGCAACCACCCTTGAAAATCCTGACCTCAGCAAATTCACGCTCTGTGGCGACTGCGGCGCCCTTCTCCCATTTCAGATACTTACAACTGACTCGTAAGTATGCACAATCGCTTTCTCACCTCCAAAGATTTAAAAACTTAAAATTACGTTTTTTCAAGACCTTAGCTCGGAAAAAAAAAAAAAAAAAAAAAAAAAAAAGCAGTTTGTTGTACGTTATGGCTCTTGTATAAAAATGAAATTAGATAAGGTTTAATTTGGTTATAACGATTTCTCACTAACAATTTTTGATTCTAAGTGATCCTTTAAGCAAATTTTTTATTTTAGTTTCATCGCTTACGGGCTTTGAAATATTTATAAGTCTATAGAATTCAACTAGTGTTTCGTGACATGAAATAGCGCAAGGAAGCTGATTTAACGTCGCATTAATAGGCACATATTGGGCAATTGGTGACGGTTTGGGATTAACGCCCCAGTGGCGATCCGAAGACAAGCCATCACAATTTTTATCTTCTACGGAAGAGGGCTCCCCCGCTTCAGTATTTTCCAGAGGTATTATTTGCACGGAGCATGAAGGATATTGCAGCTACGACAGAGTTTATGTGCACCAGAGACTGACTTTCATGATAATCTTCAATTGGCTCGATTATTGAATCCACAATCTTTCTGTCAAGCAGGTAGACGTGAGGTGCCGGGTACGATCCCAAATCGCGCTTGTCGGCCTAGTCGTTCGGAATTTTCCGTGGTTTTCTCCGAAACTTGCGTAAATACGGGCTAGGATCCCATAGAAAGACCTCCACAGAAGGCATTCTCCCTCAGGCCTAGGACCCTAGAACAGTCACTCGGAATTTTTCCCAAACACCGACACCAACACCTAAGTAAGATATAAATTTCTGTATAAAAAAGATTTAATTTTGTACAATGGGACTCTTTTATAGTTTGTTCTTCCACATAAAGGCATGCGGTAATTCTGTCGCGTTCCTTAGCAATGGCAACTACATTTCTTAAAATATTTTTCACACAATATGGGAAAAAAGAAAAACGTTTTTTAATTGGTTTAAATATGTAAAACAATAATAATAAATAAATTACTGATTTTCTTTTTCCTTAAGAGTGAACAATACCTAATTTCATAATAAGAAAACACCACAGACCTGGCGTTTAAAAGCAATAATTACAAAACTTTGAATAAACACCATAAAATTCAATAAACTTGCAATAATTGTTTCGGTTTGAAAGAACACGCGATCCTTCGTCAGGCGAAAAAAGTAGGCACAAGTGCTGCAGTCAAAGCAGAAACACACAAAATCGTTTTAAGTGAGCAGCAAAAATATATACAGATGAATGTAAACATAAATACTGGTGTGAGGAGAATAGTGCTGACTCTAAAATAAAAGGGCCGCCTGGGGGAATTCAATAAAAAGGGTCATTATTTGCATAATTTGCGGTGTTCTATGTTATGATTTTTGTACGTAACAAAAGTAAATTACTAATTTTCCTTGTATATATATATAGGCTGTATGCATTTGTTATTCCAGGAATGCTGAAGAACTACTGCTAAGAAAGTTTAAAAGTCAGGGGAGGGGAGAATGTAAAGGCCTCTAAACATTTAAAATGTTAGAAAAGGCTACTTTATACCAAAATTTTTTTTAAAGGGCCGCCAGGTGCTAAAATATGTTGAAAAAGGGCCACAGGGTGCTAAAAACTTTTTAAAAGGGCACCATGCCAAATTAGCCTAGTGTCAGCCCTACATAATTATGAAATAAAAGAAGAAAACAAATAAATACCTAAGTAAATTAGATTAAAAAAGGGAACAAAATCTAAAAATTTCAAAATTAAAGGAAAATTGAACTAATGTGAGTAATTTCATAGCATCCGACAAGAATGAAGTGGAACAAATATCATTAAGAAGATTTTTCGAATTTTTAAATATGTAAAAATCTTCATGGATATTCAAATGGGAAGAGAAGACAGGAGATGAAATTATGTTAGTTTCAGAAAAATCAAAACGATGACTATGAGCCCAGCAGTGGGAAGCAATAGATTTAGAGATCTCTTCATTACGAACATTTCGATGATGATCATTTATTCTATATTTCAAACACCTTCTTGTTTGATCAATATAAACTAAATTGCACAACGAACATAAGACTAAATAAATGCCAGAACGGTTTTCAGTAGGAATGGGATCTTTAAGAGAAGATAATTTAATTTTGTTGACAGGTTTCTAAATGACTTTAAAACCAAACGGAGAGAGAATTTTAGAAGTTTTAAAAGAAAGTGATAAATAAAAAGGTAAAACAACTGGAATGAGACTGTGATCGTTCAATTTGGTATCAGAACGTTTAGATTCTTGAATTTATATAAAGCTTTATTAATAATAGAGTGATTATAGTCTCGAGAAAGAGCAAGAGATTTTAAGTAATGAATTTCTTTTGAAAGACTAGACAGATCAGAACAAATGTGTAAGGCTTATGTTTTTCTTACTCATTTTCCAAAATTGATAAATTTTTAATATTTCATTTTGCAGTTAAAAAAAAAAAAAAAAAAGAAAGAAAGAGAAAAATGCACATATTGAAAATTCAGATTTTTGAACTTAGAATTACACTAAAAATAAATAAACAATTGTAAATTTTCTAAATGTGAAAACAGAATTTAAATATACATTATGTAATGAGTAATCATGAAATCAAACTTTCCCATAGAGTAACATGGGCCACGGCTGTCGGTGAGATTCGGTATTATCCACTTTAAAAACATAAAGTTGCTTTCCTAAGAAACAGTTACTACTTTCATTTCTTAAAATTTATTTTGAAAGTTTTATGTTTTACCTGAATTATAATGTAATATCTTTAAACTTGTTGGAAAAGGGGGAAAAATCTTTTTCAGTTGTTCTACTTTATCTCAAACCAATACTCTGGTTGTCTCAAGAAAGATGCTTTTGTTTAGTCTCATACGAGAATATATATAAATGTGTTTATTTCTGCAAAGCACATTAACCATATCTTTCGAACGATACTACTTGTAAGCCCTTCCTTTTATTGAATAGGCTAAAAATGTAAGAGGAATTTCATGTCTGCATATTAATATATAGATTCGCTGAAAAAATTTAGAATGCTCCAAAGAATTACTATATACATGAGAAAACCTTTACTGACTTCGTTGCTTGCCGTTAAACTTTTCCACCGGGTTCCCGGTGGAAAAGTTTAACGGCAAGCAACGAAGTCAGTAAAGGTTTTTTCATGTATTTAGTTTAGTAATTCAGCACTTCTTTTTTAATTAATATAGTTTAAATGCTCCAAAGAAGTATTAAAAAAAAAAAGCTACTAAATGGAGGGGAAAAAAAAAAGCCATCTTTTTTTTTCTTGGCAGATTTTAGGAATAATGCCCCGAAGGAGAGGGGGGGGGGGTACAGGCCCTCTCGTCGGTTGGCAACACTCTTGAAAGTATGTGGGTGGCATTTTCAGATGAGAAATACGAAAGGGCGCCAAACGTCGGGTCCCCCCCCAATCAAATTTTCACGCTACGCCCCTGGTCAATATATATACAGTTTGTACAACAGTGACCTACAACATAACTACAAACTTAAGCTTAATCGATCTAAGCGTTTAAGCGTTATCATGTTGATTCACACACATATATAGACACGCACACAGGCACGTATATACAAACGGTATTACCATAAAAATAGAAAAAAATAAATCGAGGATATCTTAAAAAGTATAGGTACGCAAAGTCTCATAAACGAATTCTTTCATGATTACAATACATTTCTCACATAATGTACAATCGGAAAGAAAAAAAGACACAGAAGTTTGTTCAAATATTTATATTTATTTCTGCGCGATTAAATCATAAACTTTTGTTGTGATACGATTGATATAACTTAAAAAGTAATCTTACAATTTACATCAAATAGATAATATAGAATTCGATTGTCCAATAAATTATCTGTATACATTACACGACCACACACTGCATTCAGATTTAGTTTATTTAAAAAAAGTACATTATACAAGTGAGAACACATTTGTAAGCATTTTCACTGTAGTGCATCTCAATTCTTTTTGTGACACTGCACACTGTACACAAAAAATAATTCTTCTCACATCATTTTCCATAGAAGACATTCTTTTGTAAAACTGAAAAGTGTTTCTTTATGTTCAGTGCAGTTTCCGTATATTAACATGTGCTTTTAAAGTTCTTATACTAGACTACAACGTATTGAAATCCTTTTATTTATATCTATAACCGAACCAGGATATTTATAAGCCCTTTTTGGTATTTTTTCCGTTCAAGGGCTGCAACTTCGAAATTTGATTTTTGTAGTCTTCATTGTAATTCTCCAAATTACGTTCAAAACATGTGACTAAAAAGGGGGCAACCATATAAGTAATTCAAATGGTTCAGATGTAATTAAATAATAACTAATCTATAATTTATCTATAATCTAAAACAACGTATGTAAAAAACCATTTCATTGTCTGAACTTGGTTTAATATTGAACTTGATACGCCATCTTGTTCCTAAACGACGGTTACTACATAATACATAAAAAAAATACCCTACTGTTTCGACTTGTTTTCGCAATAAAATAAGCAATTTTCTTCCAACAAATATACTAGAACAATGTGACCACTAATAATAAAACGTCAGCTTAAAATATATTATAAAATTTTATCTAAAAAGTCTTCATTTAATAGGAGCTTTTGTTTCAAAAGATACAATAATATATATATATATATATATATATATATATATATATACTATGTAAAAAAAAGAAATATATCTGTGAGTCGGAAATTGTTTGATGATTAATATTCACCGTTGTATGGGTTTATATTACATCATGTTTGTATTACATTATACATACATATGTATTATTTCAAAATCTCCACACTAGGGGGCGCTGCTGCACATAAAGACATGGTGGTGACGGATGTATATTGTTCACTCAACTCAAAATTATGATCGGACAAAAGCATTATTGAATACTGCATGTACATTCTTAATGTACAATAATAATGATGATTCGTATTGTTATTGTGACTATACGATAGGAGATGGAAGCAATTCCCGTTGATTTACTGTTTCATGCTATATCATGCATAACACAGCGACTATTATTTCCCTCTTCCTTGTATTTTAATAGTAATTTGTTTTAGAATATGTCAGTACTAGAGCCTGAAACTGTAAATTATGCTGAAATAAAATATTTCATTTAAAAATCATTACATCTCGTTCTTTTCTTTGCTGCAGTGCCCTCTAGTACCAAGATTTTGAACTAATATGTATATACTCCCATACCATGGTCAACATTAATATACAAACCTCGTGTCTTTTCTATACATAGATATTTTCCCATTTCATATTATTTTTGCTCTATACAATTTTAAACTAATTATTCTAAAATAATTACTGCTAAAATCCGATGAAGATTTCTGTATGGAAATAATAGTAGCAAATTGTCAGAATTCTCCTCACTGTACGTACCAGCAAGCGATGTAGATTTACGTTTTCTTCCCATTTTTTGAGGGTTAGGTAATGTAGTAAAACTGTTGGTTAGGATATAACAGTTTGGTCAGGTGAGATAATGGGTATATATTGAATTACATTAAATAGTATTATTCACAGATGTGTGGGGATTGAGACCGATTAACTACACTGAGGTCCGAGGTATATAGGGAGATTTTCCTCCGTGAGGGGCTTTCTAAGGGGTCCTAGCACATATTTACGCGAGTTTCGAAGAAAACTACGGAAACTTACGAACGGCTAGGTCGAAAAGCGCGAACTGGGATCGAACCCGGCACTCTCCATTTATATTCTTTGATCGAAGAACCATTCAGCCGCTGGTAGGGTTGTTCACAGAAGGTAATGATTTACAAAATATCCCATTGGAAGGAATACTCGAAATATGAATAAATACTTTGAATAGTTTAATCAAATTAATGCTTTCTTTAAAAAATTGCTAAGCTCATATAATTAAATTTATTTAGTTCTTTTTCAAAATCAAATTAACAAAAGGAAGAAAAACTGATCGTTATGTGTTAAAAATACACAAAAGCTTAGAAATCAGTATAGGAAAGTACGGATAAATATATAATTTTAATTCACCACTGAGATTTAAAAAAAAAAAAAAAAAAAAAAAAAAAAAAAACTGTTTTTCGTAGAAATAACTCATATTCTTTTATATGTATCTAGTTGATTATTTTTATGTGTAAAAAACAAACTTTTTGAAAGTTGTTTATACTTTCATCAAATAAATAAATAAATAAATAATAAAATATAATAAAGTATAATAAATCGGCCACTATTTTTAGTTTCAAATTTTGAAATATATAAGATTTTGCGAATATACACATATTTATATATTAAAGAAGTGGAAATATTAAAACATTAAAAATTCAGGAATGAAGAAAAACTCTTTAAAAAGTTTATTAGGATATATAATATATTGTTTGTTATTTGTGTCGTACCGAATGTTCATTTAAAATAAATAAGTATTAATAGACTATAAATGATAAATTGAAAACGATACTTACATTGTACTTTTAAAATAATTTCATCTTCTACAATCTTCTTAGGTAAGACTGGGTTGACAGATTTACACGAGAGATGTTTCCCGTCGTCTGTTGGCTTTGGAGTAAAATGCAATGTAGTAAGTGTATCATTTGAACCTTCTAATAGGCCTTCAGGTGTTCCTATCCCTATTTTTGTTCCTTCCAGCCACCAGGTCGTTAAAGTTCTAGGACGTGAACCTTTAGTTTCGCAGAGAATTTCGTGATCTTCTCCGGCTATTAATATTGGCTTAGGAAGAATTATTCTTGCTTCAAGAGGCAGCACTGAAATATATTATAAAAGTACTTGAAAAACAAAATATTGATGAATTTATAATAAAGTATAGATTACAGAATAAAATACAACAGAGTTTCGGTAATTTGGGTTTTTCTTAAATTCAAGCTAGAAAATAATAAATATTTGTATTGAATTTTTGTAAAGCAATATAAGATTTTATTCTAATTCTTTGAAACTTTGAAGTAAAATTATAAAATCGTCTTTACCAAATTAATTTTGTGAAAAAGATATAGTTAAAAGGGAAAAAGTAATGTTACTTTTTTTAGTGCCTAAACGTTTGCAAACAAATAATCTGTAATGCAGTCATTCAGAATTTTTTTTAAACTTTATCTTAAAAAATAAAATAAAATAAAATAAAATAAAATAAAATAAAAATAAAATAAATAAATAAAATAATAGCAATAAATTCAAGATAAGTCAAATGTTCGACAAAAGTAGAGATAGTAAGATTACCCTAATCAATAATACTCCAGAACATCAATTTTTTTTCATTTAACGTAGAATCATTCATTCATGTAACGTAGAATCATTCATTCATGTAATCATTCATTCATGTAATACATACAGCTAATATATACTATACTAGGGGGCCCCCTGTCCCTACTATACTATATACTGCCCCCTGCTCGCTCCGCTCACCAACCCCCGAATGAGGCTTTGCCTCCTGCCCGACACACTTTACTTATTAACACATGCAGAATTCTGCCAGCCTATTCGCTGCTTTCTTTCACTGAAAAGGAATAATAATAGGACATATTACAAGGCAAAAGCAGAAAATTATTATATAAATCCTCATATTGAATGTCAAATTGAAATATATAATATATATATTAATAGAAAGAAAATCATAATATTTAGACCAATTTACATTGCAGCTTTAGTATATGACCCTTTTTATTTCTTTTTTACAGCCTTAAATCCAGACCACGGTACCCCATTCGGTAGAGCGCCGAGCTCGTAATTCGAAGATTGGGGTTCGGTTCTCGAGCCGCCCAAAGACCGTCGTGTACACTAATGGTGGCTAGTGTACGTAAAAAATGTCGTGGCCGCAGTATTCTCCGTGTTCCAATCAAACTTATACCTCTGGGGGTAACCGAAGCTGGGGAGCTATCCCATTCGTGTAGGACCAAAACTGTGGTGGCATGTCTCCGGAACATCCGTAATGGTGTGACGTCAATCACAACCTAACTAATTATCTAGCTGCCTACAACCGTGGATTATATTTTAATTTTCCCGTGTAAGAAGATTAATTTTCTAAAAGTAGAGAAAAAAAGTTGATATTTATTTTCTTTTGTTTTTTCCATGGTTTCGGGCCGCGGTACCTAAGTCGGTAAATCGCTGAGCACGTAATTGGAAGATTGCGATTCGATACTTGAGTCTGCCAAAGACCGTCGTATACACTTATGGTGGCTGGTGCACATAAGATCTGTCGTGGTTGCTAATTCCTTCATGTCCCCATCCCCACTATACCACTGGGGATCACCAAAGCGGAGGGGATCCCCTTCGTGAAGGTTCAAAATTGTGATGACATGTCTCCGGAACATCTCTAGGGGTGCGTCCCAGACCGTCGCGAATTATCCATAGCGCAGTATTGGTGTGACGTTAAATTCAACCTACCTACGTACAACCATGAATCATATTTTAATTTTCCCGTGTAAAATGCCTTCATGACAGAAGAACAAAGTCACTGGGAGAAACTTTTTTCGAAATGGCAAATAGAATCCCTTCATAAACTTGTCGTTTTTAGTTAATGACTTCTTCAATTATAATGATAGAAATTTCTAAGCGGCTGAAGTGTCGTCCTTGGAGTACTCGGATTGACACCTCTCATGATGCGAAGGACCCTGCCTTTCGTTAGAAGATGCTGTCGCAGACACAAAATTTGACGCCAGTGGACACAAAATTTGACGCCAGTGACAATAACAATTTTTTTTTTTTTTATATATATAGAGATATATGTATATATATATATATATATATATATGTGTGTGTGTGTGTGTGTGTGTGTGATTGTGTGTGCGTGTGTGTGGATTTCTGAAATATTGTTATTAGCGTCATGTTTTTAGTTTATCACAGAATAAATTCTCAAATTGTTTTGAATTTTTCTGTTTCTCCCGTGAAGCCTTTTGCATTTTTTTTTTTTTTTACTTGCTGTTTTTAACAAAATATATATGTATATATATAAAAAAAAGAAAGCACTAAAAATGAATGCTGACGAAAACATCTGATGAAAATGATCTCAATTAATGGCAATTTCAGATTTTCAGATGTGTGAATTGTGTGAAATCGATTAGTTGTTTGAGTTTTTGAACGTTGATCCTACAGTTTCAGGTTAGAATTATCGTCTGTTCTTTTTTCGTTCTTGTAAAATTTAGCATAAGAAATCTCTAGAAATGCAAAGTCCACTGCCGTATATTCAAGTCTCGGATACGGATTTTTTTTTTTTTTTTTTAGTTTCGAACTTAAATGAACGGGATTGAGTGTAAAAAGGAAAATAATCTTAAAAAAATTCAACGAATCAGCAAAATTTCAGAGTGTTTGAAAACCTAAAACCTTCCTTTGTCTACGACCTCGTACGTAACCTAATTTCCAACGCCTTTATTGAAAACTAAATGCTTTCTTAATTCCGGAAATTCCAAAATTTTCCCTTTGAACTCGTGAATACTGATTTATCTTTAGCAGAATACCTATACAAATATAGGATTTCTAATCCAACTCGACTACTACACTTTTCCCGATTAGGAAACTTCTTATGGAAACCATTTGAAGCCAAACAGATTTTACAAATTGTTTTGGTATTTCGACAAAATACATTTTTCTAGGCAGTAAACACTTTTATATATTATCTGTATAACTATGTATCTTTCTATGATGAATTTTTTATTTTAATTTATAAAAAATATTATTATCTATTTTAAATAGTTTAATAATTATTATTAATTTCGAATAGATGGTTTGAAATATTATAATTACCTAAAATTAAAAATCTTTAATAAATTAAAAAAAAAAAAAAAAAAGAAAAAAAAAAAATACTTGATTTAAATTTGTCAACGATTTTTCCAGATTTTATTTGTTTTTAACATAAAAACTACATTATTTTGAAACTAAAGAGCATTTTCTAAACTCACTGAACTCAATTTTGCGCAAGAAAAACATTTTAAATAAAAGTACATCATTGATGAAATAAAGCGTTATACGACGTAACTTTTATTACAGCGTGCATATCCTGTTATTATGTCTTTTTCTGCATTAAGGGGAAAATGTAGGACAGAGGAAAATTTATTATCAGGTATTTTTTTTTTATCTTGCCGAGATCGCATGATGTCGCACTAAAAAGATTAAGTGGTCGCATATTTCAGTGGGATAAAAATTCTTATCTGAAAAAAGAAAAAGAAAGAAAATGTCATTTTCATTGCGAAACAACTGGAGGATTATTGGAAATAGAATCGTAAAAAAAAAAAAAAAAAAAAAAAAAATGCTAAATTCATAAAATCAAATAGTGTTTCTGTACTTTATTATATCGGTTACTTTATAAAATTTAAATAAATATGCCACACGAAAATTACAAAAAATCATACTATTCTGGTAAATTATAAAGGCACCAAAACTAAAAGCAAAACTGGTGTACAATCGATAAATAGACAATGAGACTTCTTCACACACCATAAATTTTAAGCCAGCACAACCGGTTTCGAAAGGACGTAGCCTTCCTTCATCAGATGCAAAAAACACGTGCTACTGCCTTGGCTTGCTTTTGCCTCCAAAGCAGTAGCACGTGTTTTTTGCACCTGATGAAGAAGGCTACGTCCTTTCAAAACCGGTTGTGCTGTCTTAAAATGTATGGCGTGTGAAGAAGTCTTATTGACTATTTAAATTATAAAGCCTTTCCAACATTATTTACCCATTGATTCGTTTGGCCTTCAATATATTTTGCATACGTGCTGACCAAGGATATATATATATATATATTAATTAGTAACCTCGCAAACATTTTTATACATTGTTTTTTATTTAAAAAAAAAAAAAAAAGTTTAAACTAGACTACTTTTTTGTATCTCTGTCATGTATTGATTCATTTTGTAATATACAAGCTAAATCAGCCAGTCTACAAAAATGTACTTTGATTCTGACTATACATTAAAGTCTAGCAAAAGCATCTCTATAATTTTATTTCCGAAGAGAAAATATTGAAATATCTGATTTATGCACCTCCGTATATCCTCTAAACTTTTCGTATGCACATATGTGACGTACTAAACAGTTCCCACGACACTATAGATTTGCACGACACTATAAATTTGCCAAGTTTCGCTTATATCTCATAAAGAATCAGAACGACTTTTTGTAGCCTGGAAAACGATTAGTTACGTTTATCCCACCTTATTTTATAGTAATAATAATAATAATAATAATAATAATAATAATAATCATTTTTAATAATGTACCTGAATTTCGGTATAATTTAAGCAGTATAATTATTTTAAAACTTGCTTTAAAACAATACCTCTGATAACAGGCAAGCCAATGTTAACATTGATTTAACCCGCCTTTTATTCATACTTTTTTTTTCTTGAAGACTGTTTTTCTTCTTATTTTATCATAGTTACATATCGTAGATTATTTCGCTACAAATAAAGTGGTCGAAAAAAGGATAGTACTAATAGTGCTACGGTATAAATTTAAATGTATTCGTGTCTGTGATAGACCGTAATGCACCGTAAATATTTTCTAAGACTCTGTAGACAGACCAGTTCCGCTATTAATATAATTTTCAAAAGTGAGCATATCATTGTCCACTTAAATCATATCTGGAAATACAAAACTAGGTTTCATTTTGACTGAGTTTCGATTACCAGGAACCTGTAAATTTTCTGGTTAAAAAATTGCCCGTTTTCTTTCGGTTAATGACATTTTGTTCCTAATAGTATGTATCGAGTAGTAATTTTCCTGTTACAAGTATTTTCTATCATTTCTTTCTTTTTTCTTTTTTTTTTTTTTATACCTCATCTTTTCCCAAATTCTTATGTACTTACTGTCATTCACTACGATACGTTTGTGAATCTCAATCTAATAAAATATGTGCCTCCATTTTAAGGTAAATATAAGATTTTTCGTTTGTTTCTCCGTGGCTGAGGTAGTTAGAGCGCCATGTTAGTAATGCGGTGGTTGAGCGTTCGATACCCTGAAGACCCGGAGTATTAATTTTTTCATATAATTAGTAGAAAAAGATGTCAATTGATAAAAGAAAATTTTCTTTGACTACACAGTATCCTAAAAATTTTTTAAGAGGTTTTTTTTTTTTTTTTTTTTTTTTATGTTCAAATGCTGAAATTTAAGGCAAAAATTCAGTGTTCAGACATAAAAATGTTTTATAAAAATTAACTCATTGATAAATTCACAAAATGGTATAGTAACATATTTAAAATATTTTTTTTTAACTAAAATTTAAAAAAAAAAAATGTTTGCAGGACGCAACATTGTATGTTTATTTTTATAATTATAAAACAATTATGCCGTTATTTACAAAAAAAAAAAAAAAAATTATGCATATTTACGTTTGTAATGACCAATAGATGGCACAAACAGAGCAATAACTAATGACCAATCATAGCAATGCACCGGTCAATAGATCAAGTGCCTCAGTATTTATTTATTTATTTTTTATTTATTTATTTATTTATTTATTTATTTATTTTTTGAAACTCGGTCAGGCATGTATCGAATCCTCGAATGCTTTACCGCCTAGACATTCGTGGTTTATAAAAGAGTACAAATTCTTTTCCGCTGAAATTTATCATTTCAACTTAATACAAAAAAAAAAAAAAAAAAAAAAGTGCAAAATCGTAACTTCGAAAAGATTTATGTGAAATGATACAGTAAGAATAATTTGAGTTTTAGAAGTTTTTTAATACATTATTCTAGCTTCACTATGTTCATTTCTGATTCATCTAACGACATAAATTTTTCATGATCTTGTTAAATTAAAAGATTTTAGTTTCGTTGACATTGATAACTTAGTTGTCAGTCTTGTTCAAATATTGTGAAATTCCATAGTTCAAATTGCATGCTCATTTTTTGAATTCTTCATCATAATTGTATTACATCTTCCACCGCGACAATATATTAGCATATATATCATGGATGTTTAGCAATTCGTAACTTATAATCAATGAAAATGAGAGTGGACATTTTTGTGTGTTCAAAAATGTATTCTTTTTATTTTTATTTATTTATATTTACGTAAAGTGTTTTTAAGTTACATGTAATAAAGTGATTTTTATCTTCACATATTATCTGATAAAAAAAAAAAAAAAAAAAAAAAAAAAGTTTTAATATTAAATTTATAAAAACAAATATTCCATTCTTGATAATGGTTTAATTTTTAGAAGAATTAATTAAAGGTGAAAATAAATTGCTGTTGATATTATTTTAAAGACGAACTGAGACTAGCAATACACCATAACTCAACTACACCATAATGTTTTCTTCACCCAGTCAACAGAGTTAATAAATAAGCTATTTTTCGAATAAATAAGTTCTTCTTCTTCGCGAAGCAGGCTTTGCCCGCTTCGCTGGTCATTATATCGAAATGAATTCTCAATATTTCATATCATTAATAAAAAAAAAATCTGAAAAAAAAAAAAAAAAAAAATCAATCAATCAAAATGTAAGTTAATGTTCCCGCTACCTTCAGTAGCAGTTTTCCTGCTCCCCACACTTTTCGAATCTCGAGCCCTAATGCCTTCGGCAGTACCTTACCTATTTTTTACTCCCCTTCCCATACGGATAATGTTGAAAGTTTTGCAAAATTTCCTCCCATCAAAGTGCATATTTTGTACACTTAATCAACACCCAGTCATAAAAATTCATCATTCTAAGGTAATCTGGAGTATATTTAAGTTTGTAAACGTGTTTTTTGCCCCGCCAGCCCAGAAGAGGGGGGGGGTAATTCCGCGAAATCCTTTTATAGTGTGACTTGCATACATATACCTAACCAGGCATGAAAAAGAAATCGAGATCCTGAGATTATTTGAAGCAAAATTATGTTTTAAAACGTGGTTTCCCCCCCCCCCAACTCATAAAGAAGGGACAGGGGAGAGAATTTTGCAAAGTATCTTTATACTATGAGTTAGATACATATAACCGACCAGCACATCAAAAATCTCCTTCCTAAGATAATTTAGTGAAGAGTTACACATGAATACATGTGTTTTGTCCCCACCTCCCAAGAACAGTAGGGTGGAATTTCAACAAAACCCCTTTGTAGTGTGTGTGTGTTGAGTACGCGTAACCAACCGACATATCAAAAAATCGCTTTCCTGAGGTACTTTGGAACAGAGTTACTCTTAAAAATGTGTTTTTGCTCCCACTATTCCTTGATAGTGCGTGTTGAGAACGAATAACCAAACCACACATAAAAATTAATCTTACTGTGATAATTTTAAGCAAAGTTATGCTTGGAAACGTCTTTATTGCTCTCCCTTCCTTAAGGGGGAAAATGGGGGAAATGTTAAAATCCCGTTGCAATGGGTGTAGGATAGACATAAATAAGCCACACACTAAAAATTGTGGCCTCAGCTCCTATGGATGTCTTCGGAGAAATTTTATCCGCTTGGCTGGTCACGATATTTAACGAAAATTCTTTCCTATATCGCTATATCATTTTATAGATAAAAAAATAGAAATAAAATTCATTGAAATTGCTCAAAAGCTCGCTTCCGGTGTGTGTCGCTATTGCATGCGTCAATGCCATACCAGTTGGCTTCCACTTTTTTGCTTATTAAATGTCAATTTCGAAACTGACAGTATCGAAAAATTTGAAGTAGCCCTTTTATATCCGAATTTTAATTATTTTTGAACAACACTGTACGTACTGTACATAATATTTACTTTTATGTTATTTCCTATATTTGTTTGAGTTTTCCGGTCGACCATACAATGTCAGCAATTTCACGTCAAATGTAATATTGCAACATGCTGTGAGAGAACTAACTTTTTGTGGCTATATGTATTTCATAGTTAGTTAACAGTGATTGGTATATATAAAAATAAATAAATATTTAACCTTATCGTGGTACAGGCTTATTATATCTCCCGTTGGTGACTTTTAAATTTTTGTTACCATTAAAAAAAAAAAAAAACATAATTTATGAGATTATTGTTTCTGTTTCTCCCTTTCTTTCTATCTTCCCCCCCCCTTAGTATTTTATAATTTATATGCCTATATGCTTTATGGGCTACTTGGCTGAAAGTGGCTATCATGAAAGTAGACTCCTTGGCGAAAAATGTCGTATCTGCTTCAGCATCAAAATAAAAAAAAAATACCCTGCATTATGAATAAGTAAATCTGAATATAATGCTGAATTAGCTTTCGTACCAAACGTATTATACATGCCAGTATGCAAGCGAAGTGATGACGCCACTAGCCGTCCGTGGATGCAAGAAAAATATTTCCTACGTTAAACGCCCATTGAATTTTTTGTAAAAAATTATTAAAAATCGAGGTTCCCGATTTTAATCCCCATACTTTTTTTGTATAGATATGTATTAGTTATCATGTGCATGCGTTAGATTAAGTTGTTTTTCTTGTAAAATTGATAAAATTTTAATTTTAAATTTCAAAACTCTAGAAAAAAAAAATGGCAAACTTCCACATTCGATTGTAAACAAACATTTCATTTCAAAGGATGATATTTACACAATAAATATCCAACTAATATACTAATTTAAAGGAAAATGGTAAATATTCCATCAGAATTTGAAGTCAAATTTGTTTTCAAATGTCTAAATAAAGTATCTGATATGAGATACTAATATGTTGCAGCGGAATAGATTTGATATCGGTCATCCTTGGCAGAAAAAAAACATCGCCAAATTATCTGGCGAACATAATTTAATTCCTTTCAAAAATCATGGTTATTTTAGCAACTTATATTAAAAGACCAAGGAATAACATGAAACAATATTTCGTACAATACTATTACGAAAATATACATCTGACATGTATATTTTCGTATTACGATTTTGATCGCGAAATACAAAAACGCCAAGGATAACAGAGTTTTGAAATTTAAAATTAAAATAACTCTAACACATGCACATGATAACTAATACATATATATACCCAGATATGGGGATTAAAATCGGGAAATAATTTTCCTCCATTTTTAATAATTTTTTACAGAAAATCCAATGGACGATTAACATAGGAAATCGTTTTTATATGTCGTAAAATAAGTCAACACGAAAATTTTTTTGGCAACAATTAAAAATTAAAATAATTATTTTTAAAACTTTATTATAGAAGACATATCTATATTAAATACAGAAGATATAATATAGATAACGTTTTCCTTCCTTCCCCTCCTCTTGGGGACTGAATTTCTAAAATTCCAAAAATTGGTTTTTAGGTATTTGTGTTAGCTATATTTTAAAGCAAAAATTTTACGGATATCTGTTTTTTTCTTTGAGATATAAAGGTTTATGTGAAATCACGCTTTGGCCCCTGCCCCCCGTTAGGGGCCGAATTTCGAAAATTTCAGAAATTGGTTTTTAGGTATTTATGTTAGCTATATTATAAAACAAAAATCTCACGTATATGTGTTTTTTTCTTTGAAATATGAATGTTTTTTAAGAAATCAGTTTTTGCGCATGCGAAATCACATTTTGCCACGCACCCCCTCTTGTGGACCGAATTTCCAAAATTCTAGAAACGGATTTTTAGGCATTTGTTTTAGCTATGTTTTAATGCAAACATTTTACACATATCTGTTTTTTTCTTTGAGATATGACGGTTTTTGTTAAATCACGTGTTGCCCTCCCACCCCCCTTGGGGGGCGAATTTCACAAAATCGCTTTTTAGAGGGTGCTTACACTACATGTTCTAAAATCTGACCCAGTTTCGAGTCAGTAGCCCCAGTAGATTTTGCTGTGCGTTGATGAGTCAGTGAGTGAGTGGAAGTACTCTTTTATATATATAGATAACTATATAAAAATATTTTTATTTAAATTTTTTGCTAGTATGCAAAATGTATCAGATTTCTTAAAATAAATTAATAAAAATAAAGAAAATAAGGTGTATATTATTTGCTAACATATGAAATATAAATTTCTTTTAAATAATAATTGCCATAATAAATTTTATAAATAATATTTAAATAAGTAATTATTTTTACTTACATAATATTAAAAAAAAAAAAAAAAAAAAAAAAAAAAAACAATGAAATAAGCAAATGAAATAAAATAAATAAAAACATTTTTTTTTTAATTTCTAAACATATTAATTAATATTTTTACAAATTATTATTAATAAAATTTTTATTTTTAATATTTAACTAAGTCATTATTATTAATAATGCGTAATTGAAAGAAGTAAAATATGTATTTTTAGCTTTTAAAAATATTACGTAAATATTTTTATAAAATAATAAAAATAATTTATGTTCTTTTGTGGTAGTTTTACATTTATTTATGAATTACTTGACAGAAACTAAGAATACAAATTTTTGTAACTATATGTTTGAAACTAAGAATACTACTTTTTCTATATAAAATGTATGTCCTCAGAAAAAATAAGGTAAAATTACTTTCACTAAGGTAGAATTGCTTTCACAATCAACGTATTTTGCTCAATATAGAAATATACAACAAAAAATTCCTCTGTTTTCCGATAGGAATTTAAAAAGTAATCCTGTCGAAGGTTAAAACAAAATTCGTTTTTTTTTCAAATAATTTTTCTCTAAGACGAAAAAAAATTACTTATTTATATTCTGCATTACTTCCTGCACAAATTTAGCACAATTTCCTTTCCCTTATGTCGTATAGTAAAGCATCAATCGCAAAGAAAAAAGCGTTACGTTCTACGGGGATCGCTCCGAATTGGCAGTAAAATTGCCGACTTTCGTTCAATGTCCAGTCTCTCTATATATAGGGTCCCTATGTTACTTGTGAACGAGCTGACAAGCAGGAAAGTTAATCATTATCGGGCCTACAGTGGAGCAAGCTGGTCAGACCATCAGTGTGTAGGCTGATCCGGTCGTTACACCATAGTTTTAATCTGTGAGGCTTATACCTTATTTCCATAGTGTGTTGAAGCACGAGAAGGTGCTTAAATGCTGCTTTGTAATGATATATTGAGATAGAACTACTTGATGTCTGTTAAGCCAAAGGAATGAGTAATTGGGTACTGATGAATATCAGCTGTTATAATAATTCCCATGTGCCTTTTTTCTGTAATTTATGTTTTGTGTGTCTTTAAATAAAGTGTTGTTGTATAATCACCATCTACTCCTTGACCCTATCCCTAGAAACCTGCCCAAATTCTATATATATGTAATTTTGTTATTACTAAAATTTTCATTTTAAAGTATATTTATATAGCAAAATATTTTAATTGACATATTATTTATTAAACAGTTGAAAGTAAATATATTTAAACTCAGTAAAAGTAAATATATTTTTTATTATACTTAAAGTAAATATACTTATTGGCTCAACATTTATTTTTTTGTTCAAGTTATAAATTTTTAATTGGATTTTCATTTAACTGTTATAAGTTACTAATCTTTTTTACCTGTTCATATATATATATAAATCAAATCTAATATTTTTACAACTATAAAAGCAACAATTTTCTAACATTATTATTATTATTATTATTATTTCAATTATTATTATAATTTTTCTTTTACGCTATGCATTATTTCCTTTTATTTTGGTAAGTTTCATTGTACAATTGAGCTTCTTAAGCTGATAAAAAATTATTTTAAGATCGATTCTTCAATGATTATTTCACTTTTTAAATAGTTATTTTGTAATTGATATTTACACACTCATATATATATATATATATATATATATATATATATAATTTTTATTTGATAAATAACCTCGATATTGTGAATTATCGATCAATACTAATATATTTAACTGAAGAAATTAAAATCAAGGAACATTCTTTGGAACGTACTACATAATAAGCATCCAATGTTACAGTTACAAATGTTTAATTACATTTATATCAATATTTAATTTGTATATTTGGCAAATATTAGAAACCTTGATATCCAACATTTAAAGGCTGTTTACAAATGCACGAAGCGTTTAATTAAAAAAAGATTTCGAAAGGGAAATAACGTTATCGATTGAGACTTCTGCATTTGTGATTACATCGCAGCGAATGATTAAATTCACGACAGTGTGTAATTTGCACTTTTAAGGAAAAAGAGGAAATTACTGTCTTTATTCGGGTTTGATTTGCGAATTTTTCATTCCATGATTACATATATAAAGTTTACTTTAGTTTTAAAAGAGTATAATGCAAGGTGCGACTTTAAATGATATACTTTAGCTGAGTGAAGTGTATATTTACGTCCCTAAGTTTTGTTTCCGTCTTTGTATAAATATCAGCTATTTTGGAAATAAGTTATTTCAAATTGATTTCTTATAAATTTCAAACTAGAAAGTGCATATTACTACTTATTCATCAGACAAAATGAATAAAATAAATTAATCCTGTGCATGTACGCCTGAGTAAAGCTATACTTATTTTTAAATGAAGCTGTTTTCATTTCTTTTGATAGAATAGTTTTGAAATTACAAATTACATTAAAAAAAAAAAAAAAAAAAAAAAAAAACATTAACTACCGGCCATACTAGGCTGTGTTCATAATTAATACAATTGCATAAAGGCAGATCGAACCCATACGCCGTAAAGGTAATCAATTTAATAATGAAAATAATGGCACTAAGCATTATTGAATATTAAAAATCCTGAATTTCATAACGCCATGACTCTAGAAATAAAATCCTTGATTTGGTTCATGTAGGAAAGAATAAAACAAACATATATATTATTTCTACAAATGAACACACGTGTTTTTCTTTGTGACTGTATGTCTATATGTATGTATATGTGCACTCTTAAGTTCCGGTCACTGATCAGGGTAGAGCATTGTTTGGAAATCTATATTTCTAGTTAAGGGATTTAGAAAACGGACACTTATTCATTCTAGATGAAGGCGTTTTTTTTTTCTTACTGTATATAATGTAGTAACGTTTGTCTATAGCTTACTATTGTTTTATGTATAAACAAGAAAAGGTTAAATAATGAATACATAACCATATTTATACCTTATAATGAATTTATGGCATTCAAAATATTTATCAAAAAAAGAAAAAAAAAACATAAATAAATAAAAAAAAAATACTTCTGAAAGACTAAATATTTTATTAAATTATATATTAGATATCTTGACAATTTCATATTTTACAAAAAAAAAAAAAAAAAAAAAAATTGAAAAAATTAAAAACGGATAAATAGTAACATATTTTATTAACACAAAAAGGCTTTTTTTTTTTTTTTTTTTTTTTACATGACAGATTTTGAAATTAAAGTGAATTTTGTTTAGTTATTAATTAAAATAAGTATATTTCCGAATAATAACAGATATTGCTTTTTATTGCTTACCTATATTTCAATTTTTCGTCAGATTTAATTTAAATCTTAGTTTTGTCTTAGCTACCTTAGTTAAAATTTAAATTTAAAATTATATTCATTACTAAAAGTTATACATTTTAAGTTAATTCAGCATGACTCCTCTATATAGAAAACTTAAAGATGTGTTTATCTCTTTTTGTTTTAGTTTGCTTACACAACCTAAAATAATCTCAGAATTACTGCTTTAAATTAATTAAATAAAATTCAGAGGAATTTCAGTTTTAAAACTACCACATCCTGTCTTTTACAACTGCGTAAGAAAACTCATTTCTCAAATAACTTAACGGATACTACATTCTAAACATTTTGACTCTCCAGTTAAATTAACTTAGAGATTCACTTCACTAGAAAGTGATCCTTTTATTTCAAATGTTATCTCAAAACTTATTTTCGGAAAACTATTCTTGAAGAACATTTTCAGCTAAATGTTATTCGTTAGAAGAACATCACTACAAGTTCACGAGTTGATATTAATTTTAAAACGCAAAAATTTTAAATGAGATGCAAACGTGAAATATTCAAAAGTTTGCATTCATTCATAGAAATAAACATATACATATGTGAAATTTTAAACTGATTTCAAATTTTCTATGTAATATTTGAAGAAATATGTTATGGCAGTTATACAACTTTCATTGATATATATATTCTATCTAATTTCAGGCAGTAGAAAATTTTATTAAAATTATTTAACATTAGGAATGCAAACTGTTTTAATCTCAAAGGAGTACAATGCTACATGTCGAAATAAAGTCATTTTTGTGCCCTACAGTCGGCTTCTGAAAAAACAATTTTTATTTTAGATATAACCTTACCATAAATGGGAGAAATTAATGTATAGCATCGACTAATCTTTAGATTTGCCAAAATAAAATATAAGTCAAATTCTAATCAGCATCAATTTATATCAAAATCAAACTAGATATAAAGTTTAACAGAATTCATTTCATTGGCTTTTTTATTTCATCATACAAAATGTTTTGGTAACACATAGACACACATTCAAACAATATTCCAAAATTCGCTAAAATGCGTATAGGATCATTGCAAAATTTATAACACCCCAAAAAACCAGTACCATTTATTTTTTACTAGTCTAATATTTCCTATTTATGAACATAGAATAAAATAAAAATGAGTTTATGTACTGTACAAATGATGTACTGTACAATAATAATTTCTATATAATCAAAATTTGTATTTTGCAATCGGTGGTCACAAATTTAAAATTTACAAGTTTGAAAAATATAAATATAACAGGAAAAAAAACTAGTATGTTGTGGTCACCACATGACTTTCTTCTATATTTTCCTATAGAAATCCACTCAGTAAAAATAATTTATTAAAATTATTATTTAAAAAAATTATATCTTCCATGATAATGCAGACGATTTCCGTATTAGAAAAGTAGTATAACACTAAATATCCAAAAAATGTCCATTTTAATCTCAATATTTAAAAAAATAAATAAATAAATAAATAAACTACGATTTTTTTTCTAAGTTTTTTCTCGTTTCAAGTTAAAAAAAAAAAAAAAAAAAAAAATCGATAATTTTGTTTTAAATTATCACAGATCTAAAATTCAACCATTCGTTTCAAAGGTATTGAAGAGACCTTTCGAAAGACCTTTTAAAAATTTACCCCCCCCCCCCCCCCCTTCACCAGCGATGCCGCCACGTGCACATTTTTTTTTCCCTAGTTAACTTCAACTATTATCAATAATTCACATTTACTTTACAATCACAAGTTAAAAATAAATCTCATTCTGTACATTTATACGAAATTTTGTCCTATACAGCCATGTTAAAAATGCGATCACAGAAAAAATGCGATCACAGCGCCACCTGCTGAGCGATTGATCTCCAAGTGTAATCAGCACCAGTTTATGTCAGAGACCAACTAAACACCATGTTTTCTTAAATTTCGTTAAAAAGGGGAACCGCTGCCTCCACATGCACAACATTGTTTTTCCTGCTTAACTACTACTATTATCAATAATTCATATCAATTTTACAATATTTAGTTTAAAATAACGCTCATTATGTACATTTATACGAAAATTTGTCCTATACTGATATGTTAAAAGTTTACAAAAAATTCTATCACAGCGCTAACCTGTTGAGCGATTGATCCCCAAATCTCATCAGCACCAATTTTTGTCAGGGTGCAACTAAATACCAAGCTTGGTTAAATTTCATTCATTGGTTCCTGAGCTACAGTGTCCACAAAAATCGTGATACACACAGACAGACATTTTCTAAAAACTATGAATTCGTGTTCAGGACATCCCAAAACATGTAAATCCATCAAAAAACGGAGGTCGAAAATTTTCGCCAATCCTATACTATATTACATATAGAAGAAAGTAAAGAAACAAAAAACTAATTTTGGATTTAGACAATGATTAAGAAATCAACACAAATTGATTCAGAAAATTTATAATTTTTATTTCAGATGAAGTGCAAAATGATTGAAAAAACCTTTTACTCTTATTGCTTCTTTACGGCATTTTATAAAACGTAACCTGTGTTTCTGAAAATATTTATTTAAAGTGTCATTGCAAACAGACATGCATAGCATCCAACAATAAAATTAATATTCCGTAAAAATTAATGTTAGTACCCGATCGTTTTTCTACACCACTTAATTTTCAAAGAATTTAGTTTTCCAAAGTACTTAAAATTAAATAAGCAGCAAAATACTCTAAAAGAAGACTGGTGTGAAAAAATAATAAATAAATAAAATAAAATAAAATAAAAAGTCGGGTACTAGCAGTACTACGGAATATTAATTAGGATGTTTGCATCTATACACAAGTACCTTTTTCTTTTATAAGAAAACCTTTATAACACTAATTAACAAGGTATGTTAATTTTTTCCCTTTTTTTTTTTCACTATTACAAAATTTAAGAATGGAATAATGGATACTTTCTCTTAATGTTATACTCTCTCCTCCTCATTTATATGGAATTATGCATTAATAAATCTCTCATTAACCAAATGATTTCAAAATTTTTCTTTTATACGTTTTACCATTAAAGTACTGATGCAATTAAAATGAAAGATTGATCTTTGAAAAATTACCTAAAAATAATACTTTCGAATTTATAAAAAAAAAAGTAAAATATTAAAACTATTAAAATAAATTATAAATTTTAAATAATTTTTTTTCTTAATACTTAAAAAATAATTCTAAGAGTTTCACAGCTGCCAACTTGTACTTTTTTATTTTTTATTTTTTTTTGCTACCGAAAATTGTTAAAATAAATTGTTAATATATATTTTTTGGAGTTTTCTGCAATCAAATTTCATGAAATTTTTTGCAAAGACATAATGGTGTTAAAAAACTGCACAAGTTATCACCTATGAAATCTATATTCATAGATATATAATTTAGAACTAAAAACCATTATAAATCATATTTTACAAAAAAAAAATATATATATATATTTTTAGAAAATTATGTGTATATAAATATATATATATACACATGCATAAAATATATGTATACTAAAATAGTTCAGCGTGTGATAATAAGAGTTTATTACTTTTATTTTGAAATTTTGTTGGAACTTGGACTCTAAAATAAAGAAACCTCATATTTTAAAGAATAATAACTAACTCATTTAAGCATAATTTTTGTTAAATTAGAAAGAAACACAATGAATTCATGTGCTACTGATCCGTAAATAACTCTTCTAATAAATGATTCAGCAGTTTCTATTAATGTGTTAAAGTGCAGCGAAATTGAATTGATCGTTTCGTTTCGATAAAGGATTGAAAAAACGGAGAAATTTTAAGATTTTCCATTACATCATGTCAGAAATTCTAAATATGAAGCTTCGAACTTTATTGATTATTTCATATTTTCTGGTTAAGAAAAAAAAAAATACTAGATCTAATTTTCAATTAAATTTATAAATATATATATATAGAAATTTTTTATACGTCTTTTTATACTTCTTTTTTATACGACTTTTTATACGTATTGTTTATATGAAAGATATTTTTTATACATCTTAATGAGTTAAATTATATCAACTTTTATATATAATTTATTTAAAATATTCTCCGTAGTAATTTAACAAGAATGGTAAAGCAATCAAAATTTTAGAAATTTCTGTGAAATAAATTTTAAAGTAAAGAATTCTCCAAAATATTCTTAAAAAATTAAAATTAGTATATTATACATATTTTAATATAAGAATAAAATATAAAATAAATAAATAAATAAACAAATAAAATAAAATAATAATATAAAATAAAATAAACACTCACGGAAAAAAAAATATATATATATATATATATATTATATAACAAGATATTTTCAGAAATGTAATTTAATTTCTACTCCCTTAATTGAACAACACTTTTTTTTAACAGTAAACATCAGTAATGGTTTACAGTGCTTATACACAGTTTAAAATTACGAATGTTACTATTTAAAAATAATGCGGTATTCATTTAATGTACCACTAAAATATCTATTAAAATTACAAAAAAAAAAAAAACTTTTATATTTTTTCTTTAAAATAGTCAAAAGTATGGAAACATGAGTTTATTAATTACTTTTTAAGTTTCTTTCACACTTGATTTATAAGATAAAGACACTTTTATTTTCAAAGGAACAACTAACTCTTTTAAGAACAGTATAATTTTTGCTACACTAGAAGAAAAGACAATTAATTCATTTGCTACTGATCTGTAAATGACTCTTGTAACAAATGATTCAGCAGTTTCTATTAATGTATTATTGTGTAACGAAATTCAATTGATCGTTGTGTTCTGATAAAGGATTGAAAAAAAAACGGAGAAAGTTTAAGATTTTCCATTAACGTCATGTCAGGTATTCTAAAATATGAAGTTTCAAGCTTTATTGATTATTTCGTATTTTCTGTTTTTGAATAAAAGAAGAAATCTAATTATAAATTAGTTTCTTAAAAAAATAAATAAATAAATAAATAAATAAAAATAAAATAAAATAAAATGAAACGAACTTTTTACATATCTCAGCGAATTAAGTAATTTAAATATATATATATATATATAATAGATAACGTAATAAAATTTAATCTTAAAGTTTAGCAATTAATAGAACTAAAACAATAACAGCACACACAAATATAGAACTGAATTTAACATAGAGGAAAGAATGACACAAAAAGTTGCGATATAGATTAAGAACCAATGAGTTACGATAGTAACTTAAAATACTTACGCCGACCTGAATGATAATAAAAAAGGACCATTAAACTTATGAGAGAGAAAACAAATAATTAACCACAGAATTAATTGAATATAAATGCTTAAAATTAGAAGCATGCTTATCAAGGGGCGCATACTTCATAAAGCTGTGAAAGCTGCAACGATGTCGTAAAACGATATTGCTAATCGTAGCTTTATATCATTTCATGCCCCGATCGAAGCAGCAAGAACCATAAAGAATGAGAAATAAGTGAAATATTAAATTAAAACAAAGATTAATTAAAGATTAATTAAAATCTTAATGGAAACCAAAGTGGTAACATGGAAGAAGCATAGTAACCACATGTATAACAGTTAACACAAACTGGAGAAAAGGATGATGCCAAAACCTAAATTGAAGTTAAAATAAAAGCTCGACAGATATCGATTAATCGAATATACTTCAGAGCATTTTCATTAAAGATAAAATACACAGAGTAAATATTAAATGATAATGTTAAAATAAATTTTAAAGTTAATTAAAATTAAAACTAGTAGAGTTAAATCAAATCGTACCAAAAACATTAATAATTAAATCGTTTAAGTTAAGGACTGAAGAATGAATGCATAAGACATCAGAATGCAAGCGCCATCTTTCGGTTAGCTATAAAAACAATAAGTCAGTTAAATTATTTCAGGAGAAAAAGCCAATGCAATAAGGAGTGTAATTAAGATGCATTGACTGAAAGATTAAGATAATTTAGAAGTACTGACTGCAAGATTAAGATAATTTTTAGCACCGATCAAGTAATAAGAATAATTTTTAGCACCGATTAAGTAATAAGAAGAATTGAACTTATATGATTAACAAAAAATTAAGTAACCTTGAAGTCAAAGTATTAAGAAGTATTAAATGTTAAGTTTAAAAAAGACTCAATTACAAGCGATAATGCCAAAGAGCACACATATAAGGATAAGTATAATAAAGCAGTCATCAATAATTAAAATTTAAATTTAAAATATTTATTTTTTTAAATTAATAATATAAGATCTTATTTTTGTTATGCAAATAGATGGATTGTTCAAACTTAACAAGGGAAGCCTCAAGTAGCCAGATGCACATAATTAAATTTAATGATAAAAAAGTTCAAAATTCATAGTATCAACCAGAATAAATAAGAATGTAACTTACAGTAATCCCCCCCCCCAACTTTTTTTTTATTCAACATCAAACCCTCCCAACCAACCAGCCAAACAACACCACCCTTCCTCCTTAATCAAACATCTGCCCACCCATCCACCAGTTTTTTTTTTTTTTTTTTTTTTAATTAAACCTTAGTAGTTTTTTTTTTTTGTGTGTGTTAGACAGAGACCATTTATGATAAACAAGTGAATAAATAAATTTTTTGGGATAACCCATTTTTGTAGCAACATTAATTATGTGAGAGATATTTTTGTTTTTAAACCTATATGAACAAAGATTATGTATACGAAAGAGGTGATTGAGAATGATATTTCTGTAAACAGAGATAGATATGAAGACAAGAAGTAAAATGTGTAAATAAATTTACTTTGAAACTGAAATCTTGTCTTTTGTCATACAGATCAATATATATATATATATATATATATATATATATATATATATATATATATATATATATATATATATATATATACATATATTATTCATTTAATATAATTTATCAGGTAATTTCATAAGAATGTTAAACCAATCAAAATTTAAAATTTTTCTATAAATTAATTTTAAAGTAAACAATTCTCTAAAATATATTTATTCTTTAAAATTCAACACATATTTGTATACTAAAATTAGTACATTACACTGACATTTATCTATGGATTCCGGAAGAATTTTTAACAAGAATTAAAAATCATGCGGTATGCATTGATTATTAACACTTCCCAACTGTATGTACTTGTTGTATCGTATAATATTCAATATTCTTTACCTACGTCACATAGGACAAACAGAAAGACTGAAAGACATACAAATAGAATAATTGCATTTATAATCATTCTTAAGTATTAAGAAAGTTTAATGCAAAGGAAATACATAGATAATGGCTGTGTTCCCATTTACTGATGAAGAAAACAGAGCTTTGTTGAAATTTTGGCTTGAACAGTGTTGAAATTAAACCTCTTCTTGTTTATTAAAACTGTCAAGATAATTGTTTTTGGTTGTTTATACATCCCACTTTCATTTTTCACTTATCATACTTGAAATTTAATAATTTATATATATATTCAACCAATCTTTTACTGAATAACCATTTTTTCTAATTGCAACAACGGTACTTTACATCTTACTAATAGAGTAATTTTGAAATCATATGAATAATGACAGTTTTCTTAATATGTAACTTCATATAAGAAAGGGGGTAAAATGACATAAAGTAAATAATAATAATAAAAAAAAAATCATTGTTCCATTATCAAATTTTGAAATAATGAAGGTTAAAAAAAATGTATCTTGTTATTCAGAGTATCCAGCGAAGCATTGATTATTAAAGAGTAATTCATTTAAATTTGCTGCTATTACAAACTTCACTCTTTAAATAAAAATAATTAACAAATAGATCATTACTCTGAGAAAATAGATTCATTTAATGGTAAAATTTAGTTTAAAATCTTAAACTAAAAAACCTCATTTGAAAAGTTAAACGAAAATTTCTATTGATAAAGAGAAACTAGAATGTAAAGAACGTTTTCTGTGATAATTGCATTATTCATAATCTTGTATTATGTTTTATCAACAATTCAGAGTAATAATATATATATGTATAATTATTTATTATTGATAAAACATGTTTAAAATCTGTATTACAGAAACATCTTTTTCTTAATTGTTTTTGCTATGGGAAAACTTTTGTATTCATTTTTAAACATAAATCATAAGTTTCTCTTGAAGTGTGTCATGTTCAAGAACTGTAAAATATTTGCAAAAAAAAAAAAAAAAAAAAAAAAAAAAAAAAGTAATAATAATAATAACAACAACAACAACAATAATAATAATAATAATAAAACAATGAATTTTTTATACATACATTTAACTATAGAAAAAATATAGTATAAACTATTAGAGGAATTTAAAATTTAAGGAGCTGTTTTATATAATAAAAATTGAAAAAAAAAAAAAAAAACTTTCTTTAATAGAGTTTTTGGTGTTATACATAAAAATCATTTTTTTTTAAATAATAACTTAGAATATATAAATTATAATAGATCTAAGATCTATTCGATTAACTCTTCTGATTTTGAAAAATTTAATGTATCGCGCCATGTGAAATTATATTTTGTGTGATATGATGTTTATATGATGTTTATGTGATGTTTTTATTTCGTTTTTAGGTTGTGATAGAAAATACTGGACGAATTTGGATTAATTTTGCATTTTTGAAGGCATTGCACATAATGGTAATTACTATTTTTTACAAATTAAAGGTATTACAATGGGTACTTGCCTTTTCAATACGTTTATCATCTTTATGTTTTTTATGAGGAAAAAGAAGTTCTGTAATTAAATTATTTAGATTAATCGATGATTTCGTGGCGTTTAATTGTAGTAATTTGTTAAAAGTTTCTAGTGATATTTATTCCAAGGACTTTTTGAAAACATTAAAAGACAGTTCAATATCATTTTTGAATAAAAAAAAAAAAAAAAAAAAAAAAAAAGGATAGTTAAGGAATTTTGCGTTATTAGCTTTTAAGGATCAAAACTTACATTCAGTTTTTATTTTAACTAAATTGTTATCGTATACAATTATAAAGATTTTAAAATATTTCCAGTCAGTAATGTACTAGGATTTGCAATATCTACAATAGTTTTAATGAAACATTTCGCGATTTCATTAATACTGGGAAATTCAACTGTTATACATTTTGATTTTTTTTTTTTTTTCTTTTTTCAGCGTTTAGTGTTTCTTTTTATTGACGATTTGATACTATGTATTTATTATTTATTATTTAAGGTAAATTTGTTTTATCAACCTTTTTACAATTTCATGTATGTTTATAAAAATATATATTATATTTTACTATTTTCACCTTTGTAATCTATTTGAGTTTTCAGTTTTCTTTTCTGAAATTTAGAGTTCAGGTTCTTTTCACTTTGTAAGAGGTAGAGGGCTACGCTATAGTTTTACTTAATGATATTTCTACTTATAACGGATATTACAACTAATGGTATTACAATTTATAACTTACTTTTTTCTCTTCAAACATCGTACAATTTCTACCCTGCTTCGAGGGCTCCCTTGACGATGGCCTCAAAGCATTTTAGGTTAATTATAATTTCCTAACTGTTTTTTGCCTTTTTTAATATTTAAGTTTTAACCTGATTTATTTTTTAATTTTTACTTTATTCTGTCTATATATTTTTCTTTTGCTGTATTTTCTTACTCATTAACCCCAGTAACACATAGATTGAAACCAATATTGGGCGGTATTTGTGCAATATTGACCAATATTGCTCCAATATCGCCCAATATCGGTTTCTATCGCTGTGCTACTGGGAAAGTATGTTAATTTGTCGGTTTATAGTATTTACTTCAGTAATTATTAGTCTTATATTTGTTGTGGACAAATCCATTGAAACAATAAAATTTGCAAGAAGAAGCGAGAAAATATTTTGACATATATTTACTCACTAATTGTACTTACTACCTATATTTACTTACTAATTGTCCATTACAATTGCAATGTTACACAATTACAATGTTATTTTTATCACAAAGCATAATCTAGTTTACTATGAAGAATGCGTGCATCACATATGATCTATTAAAAAATAATTCATAATTAAAAAATATACATCAAGTTTAAATGTGGTATAACTCACAGTGCGATGTATTTTAAAATTTATTATTATTTAGTTATTAACAGAAGTACACGCACAAGTTTACATTACAATGAAGGCCAATTAATGATTTCAGAACCATTCAGCTATAGGGAGCATGTAGTCACAATAAGCACCTAACCTTCGTTGTTAACCACTATTTTTATTGTTTTAAAAATGATTGGAAAAACAAAATTTGATCTGCTACAAAAAGTCTAAATAAACATATAAATTTTATCTCAATTTAACTAACGTAACAATATAATTATTCATTTCCCCTAAAACAATTGTTATGAGTTTTTTCTTTCTATTTTCTTTTTTCTATTTATTTATTTTTATCTTTGTTTAGAGTATTTACTATTTATTACTTTTATATACCATATCTCAAAAAATTCTATTTATTCTACTAGAGTTATTTTAATTTAAGAGGTAATTTGGAGGTCATATTTCAAAAAAGTTTTTAGTTCAAAAAATATTTTTATGCATAAAATACAAACAATTTCAGAGTCTAAAAGTATATTATTTATTATTACTAATATTTGCCTTATTAGTATTGTTTCTAATATTTTTTTGTATATAAAAGTTTACGTGGTGACTTTTAATGTTTCTTGAAGGCTACGAATTAGATCTATTGACGATGGTCTGGAACGTATCCCTAGGATGTCCCGGATACATGTCATTTAAGTTTTGTCCTTACCAAAGGAGATGTTAGGATTTAAAGAAAAAAAAATATTTCACAAAACTTTTTTTTTTTTTTTTTTTTTTTTTTTTTAGTGGAATAACTTTGCATGTTTAAAGCAATGTATATTAAAAAATATTTTGATTAAAAAAAAAAAAAAAAAAAAAAAAAAAAAAAACTACGCTATTGGGAATTAAATTTTACAAGAAATGTTTTTGTGATTTTTCTGAAAGCAGAAAAATAATAAGCTATTAAGCAAGATTTCTAAAAAAACTATTAATAAGCATATATTGAAAATTAGGTTTTAGGGATCTTGTGGCTACGTTCAAGTGTCTAACATGTCAAAAATATAAGTCTTTACCAGCTGTTTCAGAAACATTCAACATAGCAATAGAGGAAAATTTATAAGATCTTTTTGCAACTCTTTTTCTCCTTTATTTTCAGTGCCTGTCGTGCGGATTGTTAATAATCGAAGTTAGATTTGTTTAAAGCAAAATTGTAAATCCACAACAACACATTAAAATAGTTTTATTCATATTATTTACTATTTTATTCATATTATTTTCAATTTATTTATTTATTTACAACGCGTCTTATAAATATAGACACAGATAATGTTTTGAAATATTAGTTCAAAAAATGAAGCAATGATACTAAAAAAAAAAAAATAAGCATGTGAAATAGGAATGTAAGCGTACTACAACAAAGAAATACATTATAGATTTTGTAGAATTTTTGCAAAAAATGTAAAAGAGAAAGTATGCTGTCTCAAAAATATAAAGACTCTTCTAGTACTTGGTTTTTAAATTCCAATTCTGGAACCCTTCCTTTGAATTATCTTGAATATCCTATCAGGCATGCTTCGAGCCAGAGTTTGGAAAATGTGTGGCTGGAAAAAGTACCATCGCTGCTCTGTTTGTTACTTTAATTGTCGAATAATCGAAAACTAAAGACCATGGACATGCACCTCTCGTGCACGTGCTCTTCATAATATTTCAATCCCATTTCGGTCTGGACTTATGGCTGGCCAATATATAACAATAATTTAATTCTGTATAAATCAAGTTTTTGTTGACTAGGAAGCGTTAATAGGTCATTGTCCTGTTAGAATTTCAACTTCCCTCCCCCCCCCCCCCATTAATTTTTTTTTTAATTACAAGGAGATTATTTTTAAGGAAATTTTTATAATCCCCCTCTTTTAATTGGAAAAATCTCAGAGGGCTAAAACGAGAAACAGGACGATGCTTCTATCCACACCTCCTACTCAACAAAAGCTCTGTTTGTCAAGTTATCAAAAAAAGCTCAGTTTGTCAAGAATCGAAATTTTGTTATAGAATGGCTAGCCTTCTGCTCAGACCTAAATGCACTGGAAAAATTTTGGGGAGTATTTGCACGAGAGGTATATGTCTATGGTCTTCAGTTTTTGATTATTCATCATCATCATCATCATCATCATCATGATCACGGGCTTGAGAAGTTCCTACAGCTGTCGAGACAGCCGCTTTCCTTCACCTGAGGAGAGAAGAAGCACATAAGGAGGTCTTGCATGGTCAAGATGTTCGTAACGATGAGCTGTGTGGATTCCCAAGGAACCCTGGCGTGATGATTTGATGCTGTCAGCAGCATGACGGAAGAGAGAGGCAGAGCATAGCCGATCTGGAAGCTGTGGTTGATTATTCAGAGATTAAAGCAACAAAAAGAGCAAAGTTGGTACATTTTACCACCGCACACTCTAGTTCTAAGCATGCTTGATAGGATTTTCATGATAATTCAGAGGAATAAATCCAAAATTTGAATTTAAATACCAAACACTCGAACAGTCTTTATATTTTTGAGACATCATATTTCACTTACTTATTTATTTACAAATATTCTGTAAAACCTATACTATATTTCATTGTTACAATACATTTTGTTTCTGATTCCGTATGTTCATAATTTTTTTCATAATTATTGCTTCATTTTTTTGAGCTGTTATTTCAAACAATTATCTGTCTTTATATCTATGCGACGCGCTGTTATTTTGACATTTATTTTGTTATTCTGCCAATTTTTGCTTTAGAAAATTACTACTCCAGGAAATTTTCTATGCAGTAATAGAAAATTAAGGTATTAATATTTATTTTATTGTATTTTGTTGTTTTTCAAATAGCCAACATTAAGTTATATTGTTTTAAAAATCATTTAATTAATACCGATGCATACAGTACAGTATTGTTAAGAACATCGTAAATTTCAGAAGTTCGAGTAATTTGTTTGGTTTTGTCTACATGAATATATTCAATGAGTGAAAATTTATGAAAGTGATTTTTTTATTTATATTTTAACAGAGATAAAACTTTTGCATTCTATAAAAACAATCAATACTTTAATTTAACTTAGAAATTTAAATATATTAAAGATTACCTTATGAAGTTCATATATACTAGCAGCTAGTGAATTTTGCGCTTCAATAAGAAACATTTCATAAGACAATCTCTTATTAGAAAAGGACATAAAACTAATTATTAAATTTGGTTGTTTTTTAATTTATGCATATTTAAATCATTTTTCATTGTGTTCAGTTTCAAATAATACATGTTAATTTTAGCAAATATTTGTAGAAATATTTCATAATTTATAATTTAAAAGTTTTGCAGAATAATTTCACATTAGTTTTATTATTTTGACTTCATAATAGGCATTATTATTTTGAAGGCAGATAAAGTATGTTTATTAACAATAATGTTGTTATGCATTTTTTAATTAATCATAAGAGAATCCAGGATGGTTTCTATAATATTACCGTAAAGGCGCAGAAAAATTATTCGAACACACATCCACACTTTTCATATATTTTTTTAGTTTGATCTCTATTTTTATCATCAACTTACTTTTTTATAAACAGCATAAGACTAAGATCATGACTCGACAATTATTTACTTAATAAAACAGTATTAGGTGTCCATCTTTTAAGCAGGAATTACTGCTAGAGCTTCAATAGTTTTGCTGCCAACTGTACCAAGCTTTGAAATTCGTATCAGGTAAATATTACCATTATACCTTTAACCAATGTATTTTATATTTTCATAAACTTTTAATGTGGAATCTCAATAAAAAGGTTTTTATGACTCACTTGTGTTACTAAAATTATTATAGATAAAATGCATTTTACTTACGATTTATATCAACTAAAACTGTTGCGTCTTTTGGTCCTGCTAAATATGTATTTTCTGCTCTACATGTAAAATCTACGAGTAGATCTGTTCTTTGAATTTCATATAAAAAAAGCTCGTTTCTCACAAAACCATCAGTGGTAACATTGAAATCATCATCTATGAGAGTGTCACCCCGCCACCAAGTCACATTTGGAGAGGGATCACCTATTATAGAAGAGAAAAATAGTTGATTATATATATATATTTATACATTCACCCTTTATTGATAATTGTTTATAGTAAGAAAAATTAAACTGATTTCTTTCTTTAAAACAAAATAATATAAATTATATGCTAGTTGACTGTCATTGACGGATTTATTGGGTCTATGAGCTGCTCTTTTTTTTTCCACAATGCACATATATATCAAAATTGTATACTTTTCTGTTTTTAGTTTGTTTTTCAACTTTAACTGTCTTTAACAATAGTCATAAGTATTACGATCAAGTTCACATTTACATTTTTAATTCTAAGTTGAAATAGGTATTATTTAATATATTGAATAAACAATGCAGTGAAAGCAAATTTCAAAGGGGTCAGAAGGTTAAAAAGCCCATAATTAATTTATAATATTTATAAACTATAGTGCGTAACATTACATATAGTTTCATTTCAAAAAAAGTTGCCACAATTGGCTGAGTTTACTAAAGCGCCAAATAATTTATAAATACTATAAGATAAGAATAAAGCAACACTGACCTATAGTTCGTCTTTTATGATAAAATGAAGATATATATATATATTTTAAATAAATATGTTGTAATCATTTAAATCAATTATAGTACTATAAAATATGAAAATACATCCATTATGCAGAAAGTCTTACTTTTTAGCAAATGCTATTCTTTGAAATATATTACGGGCGAAAATCAATAGATTATCATTTCTTTTATAAGTACTTGGATGACCGAGTGTCACACAACATTTTTGCTAAAAACATTAGCTAGAAGATTTACCCCCTAAATTATCAACAGAGATGTATTTCTTTACTGGTTAAATATTTATTATATGATATACTCACATTTCAGACGATGACAAAAAGGAATTAAATCATATGGTTTTAGAATAAAAAATAAATTCGTTTTGTACGATTTTCAAAAACTTCTTTACAGCTGTTTCCAAGAAAACCTCATTTCTGGCATATTTACACCATGCAGCGTGGGTATTTCATGATTTCATATGAAAACTTGAAATTTTGCAAAATGTTTCATATTTGGCCCAAAGTAAAGTAAAAGATGAGATTTTCCTAAAATTTCTCTCTTAAGAAGGCGAAAAAGGGTGTCGAAAAACTTTTCCCATACCACTGTAAATTTTCTGTATTTTTCTCTACACATTTGAATTTCAGCAAAATGTCTCTTCTTAACGACTTATTATAGGAAAAGATGAGATTATTCAGAAAAATAACTCTAAAAAAGTTTAAAGAAGGTGTCGAATATTTTTTTAACCGTTTAATCACATCTCCGAAGTGGTTTATAATATAAGCTTGAATTTTAATAAATTATCTCCTTTAAGGTCATAATTATAGTACGATAAAGATTGTCCAAAATGTAACACTTCAGGGTTGAAAGGTAATGTGGATTTTTTTAGTCTTATCAACGTACAGTCGCAGCCAAATTATTAAATCTCACGTCCAAGCATTTTTCATTTTTCATTTTTCATTTTTCATTTTTTTTTTTTTTTTTTTTTTTTTTTTTATCACCAGCTTACTTTTTTTTTATAAACAGCTTAAAGAAAAATATAATGACTAGACAAATATATACTTAACAAAACAGTTTTAAGTGCACATCTTTTAAATTCAAATTATTGCTAGTGCTTCAATATTTTTGTTGTCGACTGTATCTATGCAGTGGATTCCAGTAGGATCTTTAAATTAAGCAAAATTCTCCCTAAATAAGAATCTTTGTTTGGCGCAGTATGTCCTTTCTTGGACTTTGTGCCATTAAAGTATCACCCACCCAAACCTAAATAAGTTAAAAGATGAGATTTTTCTGAAATTTAACTCTTAAGATTATTAATAGGGTTGTCAAAAGTTTTGGAAACTTTTCACCATATCTCTGCTACGGTTTCCAATATAAGCTTGAAATTTAGGAAAAATTTCCCAAGAAAACATAAGGGTACTTATTCTCCGATCCGACTGCCATAGCGACCGCCTTTAAATAACGACAGTCGTGAAATCAAAAGTCGGAATTTGACGTCACGTGATCAAAATAACGACTGCCACAGTCGGAATTGAGGTATAGTCTGGTCGGAGAATAGATGCCAAGGATCTTCCAAAAAAATTCATCCATAACAGAGTAAAAATGACTCGTCGAAATTCTTATTAGTATTATCAATGTGATTTCTTTAATTGTTTCCAGAGAAGATTTAAACTTCTGAAAATGTCGACTCTTAGGCGCTGATTTAGATAAAAGATGAAGCTATTTCAAAGTTCAATTCCTAAAAGAGTAAAAGTGAGTACTTATTAGTATTTTTCAGCAAATGTTTATTTTTCTAAAGATTTCAACAAATCTTATCTTTCATCTGAAGTCAGATTATACAACCTTCTGTCAACGGGCCAAGTGAATTGGCTTTGCTTTCAGTGTATATGTATATATTTGTTTCAGGTGCAAAGTATGGTTGAATTACTAGCCTTTTATAAATTGAAATATATTATTATATTACAATATATTTGTACTATTTTGAAAACTATTATTGTAATTTCTAACAGAATAATCAGAAAGTGTTACTAAATAACTGTTTAAGCAGTAGTTTTAGTGTTAAAACAAATTTTTCTAAAAGAACATCACCATTCTTAAAAATATAAAATCATATTTGAAAAGAAACTTTTAATTTTAATAAAAGGAAATTTTCAGATAACATATGCACATGTGTTTTTGAGAATAGGTTCAAATATAGTTAGAAAAATGTGTATGAAATGAATAGGCATATATAGTTTTAAGGCAAATTATATAGTTTTATACGATGTTTCTTTTGAAAAGTTTTTTGTTTCTGTAATAATTTTTTTAAATAATTAAATACCCTATGTCTGAATGTTGGACAATTTTCAAAATCTACGTTCTTTCAATTTGAATTTTCGATTTTCACAGCTTCGTATATCCCAGTTTCTGTTAGATAATAATTCCAAAATCCGGAATTTCAATTGGCTATTAATCCGGCTCTAGTATACGCTTCCCTATTTATACGCAGACGCAATAATCCTTGTTATTTTGCACTAATGATGGTAAATTACGTAATGAAAATTGAAGCATGCTAATTTTATGCATTTTATGTTGCCGTTTTCAAATTTATATAAATTCATTTTACTATATAAATAATTTTGTAACATGCAACATACATTACTTCTATTAATATACATATGTATGCATATACATATAATATATATATTTAGATATATTTAGATATATATTATATTTATTTACAAATGTTGAATTTTAAAAAGTGAGAATCAATGTGAAAAATATTAATTTAATCCAAAAAAACATGGAATGCAATATTGTTTTCATAAGCATGGGGGAAAAAAATGCAAATAAATAATAAAATAATAATAATAATCCTAACAGATTTCAGAAGATATATGAGGCTAGCATACTACAGAATGTATTTAAAGCTTTATTAGAGGTTAGATAATTTTAAATATTTGCATCAAAAAATATTGTATAAATCCCATTTAAATACATATATAAATTTGAGTAACGACATTTTATTCGTAGAACTTGCACTTAAACTATCTTTTGTTATTTAAAAAAAACAGTTATTTAATATATATATATATATATATATATATATATATATATATATACAATATGAAAATAAAAGTATATAAATGAAAGTATGAAAATAAAAGTATATACCTCCATCTACTTCACATATAAATGTCAAATTAGAACCTTCATCATATGGACCAATAATATCATATAAATGTTGACCGTGCTCATCCATTATTATAGGATCACTTGGAGGAACTAAAAAATAAATAAAATAAATGCGTGTATCAATTGTGAAAAGTAATTTAATATTTTATTGCTTACACTTTATAAAATATTTTATTATTTTAATTGAAATTGAAAAAAACATAGTATTGTATAAAAGAAAGCATCCCAATAAAGGAAGTTTTCAATTATGAGAATGTTCAACTCACATAAGAGTAATTAAAAATATACTTTTAGCATTATGAGAGTTGTTCATGGATGGATAAAAAATAAATTCTAAGAGATATTTGATTTACCAACATATTAGCATTTCTAATTGTAATTTGTAATACATTTCGAAAAATATCATGTAGTTTCGCAAGTGAGAATCAGATAGCATGTGGAGAATGAGAAAGTTAATTTCCGTTCGATTTTTTTTTCCTTCATCAAAACTAAGTCATAAACCACATACGTACTAGTATAAATATATCTTACTACATAAATAAAATAAGCTAGAAAATTATCAATCACTTTTTTACAAAAAGATAAATTATATTTAATTGACAGTTCCTTGTATGCCTTCTCTCACAAAAAAGTTAAAAGTTGCACAGAAGTATAAATAGAAACATTTTGCTGTTAAATAAAATTATTTTCCGGTTTTAAACAAATTAAAATATACCTTTGAAACAATACAACACAAAAATATTAAATACCTCGGAAAATATAAGCACTATTATGAAAAAAATTTTAACATAGCAAACAATAAAAAAAAATTGTCAAATATCACTAGAATTCAGAAAGTGGTTCGAAAAAATTACATGCACATTTTCAGTTATTGACCGAAATTAACTTTTTCTTTAGGAGTCATTCCCGAATCCCCCCCCCCTTTTTTTTTATTATTTTTTTTTTTTTTATTAAGTCGGCAAGTAAATACAATGAATTACATATATCAACTAAATGCTGTAAATAAGCATTACAAGCATAAGCAATACGTCATGAATATTGCAATATGATTCATTTTACGCATTAAATCACACACACGTGCAATAAAAATAAATGATTTTAAAAATTAATAAATTTAAATAACACTGCGTTAAAAAAAAAAAAAAAAAAAAAAAAAAAAAAAAAAACAAGGAAGAAAGAATGGAATCGAGCACTGATAACTACTTTTGCTGATTCTTATGTAATATGACCTCCTGAATCCGAATATGACTACCATTTTGCCCAATCACCCACCGTTTTCTCGGGACACCACACCCTCCCCCAATTTTTATCACTGTTCGGTAATTTTATGGCCATGAATTTGATTTGGAGAATGGAAAAGAATTAATTTAACACTTAAAAACTAAAAAGAAAATAAATATAATGTTTAATAAATATAATAGATTAAATATATATATATATATATATATATAAGAAATCTAATATACAATTTCAGTGGCAAATCCCCCTCTCCCCCCCCCCCCTAAATTCCCCCCTTGCCACAAATATTCATGTTTTAGACTTTTAAAACTCTCTGGCCCCCTTAGAATATATTTAACAGCTAAAACAATCATCTCCCTTACTAAAAATCAAATTTATAGCCATAAAATCACCGAAAAGTGATGAAAATAGGGGGCCTTCTTTAAAAAAAGGTAGGCGATAGGGCAAAACAATCGTCATATTCGTAATCAGGAGGTCATTTTATATAAGAATTTGGAAAAAATTGTGTTGGGGCAATTTTCATGCTGAGCAGTGTAATCTAACATTAATATCAGTTAAAGTTCTTTAAATTTATACGGTCTATCTGTCTATTTGTCCATTGATCTATCTATATTTTATTTTTAAGAAATATTAATATAAAGCATAGGACTATCCGTGTTTCACAGCTAGATTTATTTAAAATAATCTATCGTTTGCCAGATGTTAGGCTTCATTACAGCATGTGAATTAATAATTTTTTCTACATAAAGTCTAAATATGTACTTCACTTTCAAAAATCAACGAATATAATAAATATTATATATCACTTTCAGTGTTCTATTTTATAATCGATTTATATATATATATATATACCAACGCTAGGCATACTAAAGAAAAAAGAGAAAACAGCTGTGATGTGCCTACCAGAGCACAACTTACATTTTCTTAATGACGTCCCTTTTTACACTGACTCTTCGGCTCTCACTAAGGTCTACCGATTCTGCTTCGAAACGAGACGAATAAACCGTGGTATCCTTAATTTCATCTAGGTCTACTGAATAAGGGTTTTAATTTCGTTGTTAGTTGTCAGACACCGTCATGAGTGACGTCATAACACTAAGTGAAAAATAAGGCATTGTGAAGTGCGTGATGTGTATCTTGCTTTCTTGCTCTGTGAACAATATGCCGCTTACTGGGAAGCATCATTATCATCATCAAAACAGGTTTTGATTGCCATTTTACAATGGCTTGTTTTTCACGTACCGTGATGACATCATCATGACAGCGTCTTACGACTAACAACGGAATTAAAGTCTTTATTCAGTAGCCTTACACGAAATGAAGGCTACCTTGGTCTCTTCTTTTCGTTTCGAAGCAGAATCAGTAGACTTTAGCCAGAACTAAAGACTCAGTGTGAAATGTGACGTCATTAAAAAAATGTAAGACCTGCTCTTGTAGGCACGTAACAGTCGTTTATTTTCTTTTTCTGTTACCCAGCTAGCACCGCCGACTTTCGTGCTATAGGTACCGTTCCAACGCTATTTATGGTTTTTTGCTATGGTGATTCCATTTCAATAAAAAAAGTAGATGTTGCCATTTGAAATTTTCGAAATTTTCTCACTTCGACCGTAACTGTTAGAGCTTAACTGTTGTTGTTTATATAATTCTTGAGCGCATACCTCAAAATACCTTCCACCAAATTTTTATTCAGTTTCTCGGAACGGTATGGTAGCTATGGTCTCATGGTCTCATATATCGGGGTAGTTTTTTTCTAATCACCCTGTGTGTATATATATATATGTATATATATGCTGTAAAAGCACTTATTTTCGCGAGGCTCTAATTTTCGCGATTTTCGCGAGCCTATCGTGATCGCGAAAATTTAAACCTCGCGAAATACTTTTTTTCCCGCACTCACAGGCATGGACGGTACGAATCCGAGAAAAGCGAAGGGTTGGAGTGATAGCATTTTCGGTGCAAAAGGAGGGTTCAGAAAACTAGGGACTAGTTTGATAAAGAGAAAGAGTGTGGTAAAAAAGAGATCAATAAAACAAATTTGTTTTGGGGGTGGAACGTGACATCACTCTCTCAATTTTTGTTTCTGCATCGGCTTTCTTGTAGGATATGTTGGTTGAGCCATGGCTTCCGCGATTCAAGAGTATTATTAATATGTATTGAATCACAGGTAGCCATGGTTGAGCCAAGATCAAAGTTGATGCATAAACACCGTTGTAAACATAAGTTGTTTTTATAGCGATGGGGAGGGGGGGGACATACTTCTCAGGCAAAAGGAAGTTTCTTAAATTCTTCTATATTTAGGTACTTTAGGATTTTTCAACTTTCGGTTCTGTTCATATAAAATTCGAGAAATTTTCAGCTCGCGAAATCACTGATATCTTCTTTTCGCGAAAATTACGGCTCGCGAAAAGAATTGTTTTTACAGTATATATATATATATATATATATATATATATACTCAAAAAATTCCACGTCTAAATATATTGTTTTATGAATTATATCAAGGAGGATTCCATGCAAATATGGTACACATCTCTACACTATTATTCTTTGAAAATTTAATTTCATAAAGCTAACGTTGTTCAAATAATTTAACTAATTATTATTTAAAATAATATTTTATTTATTGAATGTGGAAAAAAAAGTTCAAACATGATATGCATGCTACTTAATGTAGATTCCATATGAAAAAATTGCTATGTAATACAAGCGTCTAAATTTCTAAGTGTCTGAAAATTCAGACGCGCTTGCATTCATAAGTTTAACATATTTACTTGTTTAAGGCATTTTTGTGTTTGAATTGGTGTTTCACATACATTTCAATCTGAATTAAGACTTTACTCTTAAGACACGTGTTTTAAATTCAGATATCTATTATGGCTATATTCTATTTTAGCATATTTACGTTTCTTAAATAAAATTTCGGTTATTTTTATAACTTAATTTAAGACTTTATTTGCAGTGTGTCACTTCAGTATATCTAGACACCCCTTATACGACTATAGCTCTCGCAATTCTGCAGTTAGTGGAGTTACAAAGGTCTTTAATTGGCACATTATATAGAGGTAGTAAGGTAACGTAAATGGTTTCAAAAGGTCGATATATAAAGTAATCAATCTAAAATGAAGGATCTTCTAAAAATTTATTTTTATTGTAAACTACTATATGCAGATATGCTCTTTATTATTTATTATTTATTATTTTTTTTTATTGCCTATATATATCTTTAAGTTTTATTTATACTGAATTTTAATCCTTCTAAAAATTAATTATATATGCTAAATGCCACAGTCTTTAAAATTGTTTTTTCTTCTATGGTCTATTTGAGAATTTGACCTCATGCTGTTTTAGCACTCAATATACATAAAATATTGCAACTATTCTCCTATTAATTTTCAAAATATACAATTGATAACAAAATAAATAAATAAATAAATATTACCTATTACCCGCAGCCTGCTGTGGATGATAAGTGTCCTGGATCTCCTTAAATCTACTCTACATTTATATTCACCTTGGTCTTCTTCAAAAACTGGACTAAGAATTAGCACCGGTGGGTGAACACTGACATCAAAACGGGCTCTTGGCTGCATTTCTGTGGACGGAAAATGTTTAGCACCTTTAAATGGAACATTCCTAATGTCTAGAGTGTATATTGGGTTTGGCATGCCAACTTTGTACCAGAGAATTAGTGTCGCTTGGTCAGCTTCAAGCGGTGTAGATACACTGCATGGTATAGCAGCATTACCACCGAGTACTGCTGCTACCGTAACAGGATCTGAAACATTATTTTTTAATATTAAATATATTAGACATATATATTACAATAATGCATTTACAGAGAAATGCATGGCAGAAAATTTATTGAAGCACTAGTAATAATTCCTGTAAAAAAAAAAAAAGCGTCTAATACTGTTTTTGTTAAGTAAATATTTGTCGAGTCATGAGCTTAGGCTTATGCTATTTATAAAAAAAGTAAGTTGGTGTTAAAGATTAGCTATCAAACTACTAAAAAATATGCATGGGAAATGTGGATGTAGGCTTCAATAATTTTGAGGCCGACTGTAACAGATTTATTTGTGCCATTTAAAATGAGTATGTTACCTAGGTGCCAACTTGTAAGTTTTTTTAACATAACTATTTTATTGTTTAAAAAAAAACTAATCGAACAAAACTAATAATGATTAGTAAAAATTTCCATTAAAAATTTCAGGTAACAAAAGATTGTACAAAATGGCATCTATGTCCAAACCAGTAACTTATTTAAAAAAAATAAACAGTAGTCATCTTTCTAGGTGTCACAAATTTATTATAAATTCAGACTTATAAATGAGAAATACAGGCAGTCATCATGCATTATATTTATTCATAATTCATTAAAAACTAACATTTTGAACTTCTGAGCTTAATATTATTCTAAATATGCTCATTTCTACAAAATAGACAGTTTTATCAGAAATAAGGTCTTATGTAAAATAATTTTACGAAAATTACGTTATTATGCGTATGTAATTGTATTTAACAAAGTTTATTTTATTAGTACGTTAACAAAAATTAACTTTTATATAAAATGTTATAAATAATATTAAATAAACGTCCTAGATTAAAATATTAATTTTTAGCATGGATTAAAGCAGAAACCTAATATTTTTAAATTATGCACGTAATTTAATAAAATATTAACGCCAGAACTAATGAATTTCTCCTAAAGAGAGTGATAATAAAGATATTAACAAAATAACACGCAAACTATATTTTGTAATGAAAGTTTCAGTAGTTAAGTGCTTAAATGAGAGTAAGAGCGATTCAACAGAGACAGGTTGCTAAGCAATTGATTAATGTAGTGTATTCATGCAGAAATTTGCGGATAAATTTAGATCTCATTCCAAAATGTCTTAGCAAATATCACTTTGTAGAAATATTCTGTAACAAATTTATTTCAAATTATATAGATTTTATCTATGGATGTAAAAATTTTGGCTTGATAAATTAACAACATTTTTTATTTTTTTATTATATATAATTATATATAATTTTTGACTACTAGAACTGATATTTCTTAGGAGTTTAATAGCTATAAGTAACAATTTCTAGTAATGAGAAGTAAAATGTATTCTAAATCATTCCACGAAATCCAATGTAAATAAGCTATTGAATATAGATAAATACAGAATTGCCAGTTTTTTTAATTTTATTATGGATCTTTGTTAGTCCAGCCTTTTTCTCATACCAATATTTTTTAAACTTCTTTCTTTCTTTTTCTTTTTTTTCCGTCGAAATTATATATTGGAAAAAAATATCCTACAAATAAAGTGGGGTGAAATAAAGTTGGGGCTGAAAATGTTCTAGAATAAATTATAAAACTTGGTAACTCTGTGAATATATTATCACGAATAGTATTGTGATTTCCTTAAACAGGGTAATTAATTTAATCATAAATTTTCAATACAGATTTATATTAAAAATACAGTCTTAATTAAAATCGAATAAATTAATTATCAATAAATATAAATTTAATTTAATTATGTACATTGAAAAATATTATTAATCCAAAATTCTTAAATTAAAATATTAAAATTATAAAACATGAAGAATATACATATACATGTGTTTGATTAAGTATTAGTAGCAGGATTTACACATAAAAAAAAGAACTGAATATACATACTGCAATATATAAAATAAACAAAGGCGGCACAGGAATATAGTGTAATAAAAAAAAAAAGAAAGTGGAATAAAATGAACAAAGTTATTTTAGGAGATAGGCAAAGGCAAACAAAGTCCAATGTAAACATAATAAAATAAGGAAAATAAATATGCTCTGGCGCGGAAAAGGGAAATTAAGAATATATTTCACTACGTATAAGTAAGTAAAAAAGTTTTTTATTTAAAAAAAAAGTGTGAAACTTAAAAAGAAATATCGCAATGTTTATTACAATATATTTGTTTTAAATGTTCATTTAAGTAGTTTTATTAGCTAAATTTTACGAAATGTATTTTAATTTCTCAACTTCAATAAAACAAAAACATTGATGATGTGCTTATTTTTACTGCACATTGTTTATAATAAATTTCTCAATTTTCATTTTCATTTATTATTATTTTGTTTTAACTCTCAATAAATTTTATAATTCGTTAATTTATTTAAATTTATGCAATATTATCTTAAATGGATTTATCTGTTACAATTTCATTACATATTTTTATTTTAGTACGAACTAAAGAAAATGGTTGGGAATCATACATTAGGATTATTTAAATTTAAACTTTATTATTAAAAAAAAGTTTAAAGTCATCCAGTTGTTTCGTATTAACAGTAATTTTATATGTCTATAACTTTATGCATAATTCGTACAGAAATGGGTTCTTAGACTAAAACATATAGTTGCCAAATACTAAGTAACACTTTCACGGCCACTGACGAGGATTCACATCATTTATAAATCTGCATATCCGCAAGCGGGCATTTTTTTTTTCACAGTTTGTGTGTTATTTACTTCTTAAGAATATATCCGATATTCATGTTTGTACAACAATGCCCTGTGGATACAAATATTTTGATTAGAAAGAGTATAATTATAATGTATATAGATTTGTAATACAAATGTGAATACAGAAAATTTTGTTCTGAAATATTGTATCTTCGGAGAAAAATACCCAATGGTGTATCTCACTATCAAGAAGACAAAAGTATTCGGTTGCGAAAGTGTTAATACTCTGGAAAGTACTCGCTTTTTTTTCCACACCACTTAATTTTTAGAGTAAGTCTTTCTAAATCTATTTATTTGCAATGAAATAAGGGGAAAAAAAAAGTGGATGTGATAAAATGGCGGGTACTAACATTACTACGGATTAAAAATTGGGATTTTGGCAGCTTTGAAAACAGTTGACGTGGATAAGTAGATTAAAATCGCCTTTCTCATTTAAAATAATGAATTGGGTGGTAAGTATATTTATCACGGCTTTAAAAAGTATTGAATATCAAATAATTTATTTTTTATAAGCTAAATAGAAAACTTTTTCTGAAATCAATTTTAATCGTAAAAATATTTTAAGCTTTTCAGAGTACCTACAACTGCAAAATCTCATTACTTTAATGATATCAAGGAAAAACCTTTTGTTTTAGAACTGTTCGTTATTTTTGGTTTGTGTTTATTTTAAATGAGAGAAATTTCCTTGTCTTTTTCAATGTACCATTACTAGAAATAAATGGCCCACTAATTGGTTAAAGAACAAATTTGAAAAAAAAAAAAAAAAAAAAAAAAAAAAAAAAAAACATCCGTTTCCGTAAAATGTAATTTATCTGATAAAATGAATTTTTAATTTATCCACTACTTACATTTTGACTCTAATCTCGGTAAAATTTTACAAACATGTTGATATTTTATCTCAATTTGATAAGCAAACTCATTCATACCGAATAAAAATTGTATATATATCAAGAATCAATATTTTTCTCTATGGTCTGCTTTTGTAAAAATATGATTGATTTTCGAAAACAATTTCCACACTATATATAAATTACTTTAAGCTGTCTAGTAATTTTGGTGTTGGTGTTTAAAATAAGGCCAATTGTCCACACTAGAGATCTGGACATACGGGAGGCTGCTCACCATGAATGGCTTTATAAGGGATCCCAGCCCGTTTTTATGCAAGTTTCAGAGAAACCCACGAGAAACTCCGCACAGCAAGATCGACGAGCGTGACCTAACATCAAACTCTCTACTTTCCTACTGCCCTTCTAGTTATTTTAAAAATTATTCTTATTTTCCAAATATTACATACATGCAATTATTTTCAAATGATAGATAACTGTATTAAAAGCATTTTTTTCACTGTGTTAAATTATATATATATATTATATTACATTATATTATATTTTAACAAAATTAAAAATATTTTATCTAGTTAGTTATAAATATGAATTTAGGAAGTTTGTTCTTTTATATATCTGAGGTTTACAGTAAAAACAGTGCTCAGATAAATTTCTAGGAATATTTCATAATAATTTATTTTTAATACGCTAACTATGCCCTTGCATGATACACTTTAAAATTATTTTTATTATAACTTTTTTTTTGTAATTTTAGTGATTAAAAGTGTAAGGATAATTTATTTTCAGAGTAAATTAATCCGCTTAGAATGAAAAAAATCTTCTTAACATATTGTTTGGGAAATTAAAACAAAACAAAGAAAAAAAAAAACCTCTTGACTATTTTTAAACAATTAAAAATATTCAAAAATAAATTCAACTTTTATTTTCATAGAAAAAAAAAGTTTATACGAAAAATTTCTCGTTAATATTCATAATAACGATGCGTCAAGAGAATGAAATATATATACTTTTAATGCAGAAATTTATCTTTTTTTCACAATGCATAAGAATTAAATAAATCACTCTAAAGGATTACATGAAACATAACCACATCAAAAAAGAGATATTGTGATATCCCTGATCTAAAACACGTGGGATCATTTTCCCAAACTTTGTTTAATTTAACTTATTAAAACGAAAGTTTATAAAATTTAGAATTTTAGATAAGTTATGCTTAGGGAATGGGGGTTAAGTTTAGTAGAGGGAATTGATAATAACATTTAAATAAATATAGTTAGCATATAATCTCTGTCTCTGTCTCTCTCTCTCTCTCTCTCTCTTTTTTTTTTTTTTTTTTTTTGTTTTTCATTTTAAGCAATTCCAAAAATATTCAGTTGTTTTCTAACAATATGCATATATTAAAAAGAATACAAATAAGAATTCTTAAATATCTTCAAATGTATGATTCTTTTTTATTGTTGTTATTATTCATTTAACTATAATAAGTCAAGTATTGCTCGCATTATTGTAGTCAACATCATTTTCCGTTTTTTAGAAAGATTCATACTGCTAATTTTAACAAAAATATTTTACATACAGTTTTTATGAATATGTATGAAAGTTATTAATGATCGAAAATACCAGTAAATAACATTTTCCGAAAAACAACAAATTTTTAACTGTGCAGAAGAAATGTAAATTAATTAATTAAATTTTTATACGTGTGTTTATAGCATATCTATCTGCACGCTTACTATCAAAATTATCACAAACACCGTACTTTTAATAGTGAGTGTAAAAATGCATACATGTATGCAAGTAAATATATATATAATGTAATTAATCCTTTAATGTTTTACCTTTAAAAAAAAAAAAAAAAAAAAAAAAAAAACAGATAATATAAAAAATTGGGTTTCTCTTTTCTTAAGAGTAATGAGACGTTTGAGTTATATTTGTAATTTATTTTCCCAAACATTTTCACTTACAAAAATTAATTTTTATTACGGATTTTTTCTTTAATATATTTATCCTCATTTTTCATTTCAAAATTTATTAGTACTTATATTTTAAGTATTTGTATATATTAAAAAATGATATCTAGGTAAACGTGAATAAATTAGATTAAAAAAAAAAAATCATTTTATATTTAAATAGACTATACGATTGTATTAATATTGTCTTACAAATTTAATCATTAGATTTATATTTTTATACATTTTATTTTCTGATAACACTACACTATTGGAAATATATATATATATATATATATATATATATATATATATATTACACTACCATAAAGCAAAGAAAAAAGAAAAAAAAAATTACAATCTTAATCAATGCAAATTCCAGTATATATTTTTTTTATAATTTCTACAACATAGTCTGGGGAAACTGATACACGAAGCTGTATGTCTGCATCAACGGTTCTGATTGCCGAATCGTCAGTGGAAACCTCAATGCGGAGACTCAAACATTTTTTGGAGTTTCGTCTGCGTGTCTGTTTGTTTACCTACCTCGCAATAGACAACGCGAAATCACGCTATTGACTTGCAATTTGGTACACATGTTCATGAGCCCTTCGGAATTTAGCTGAATACTTTTGCGTATGTAATCTATATGTAGTTCATGTACAGGGAAACTCCACAGTTTTACTTATCATCACGGCCTATGTGAAGAATTTGTATGGTACCTTAATAACGGTCGCAAAAATCCTACGATTGGCTTCCAAATTGACACACACGTTCAGGCTCTGTATAGAAATAGCTGTATATATATATATATATATATATATATATATATATTTTATGTCTATATTGTTTATGTATAGGGTCTACATTTTGTCGATTTTCATCATGTACAGGGCCACGTCAAAATAATTATATTTACGGCACATGAGATGTAAACGCATTTTAACGTTTAAACGCATTTTAACATCATTATACTTTGCAATCACCAAATTGTAATTAGCGTACTAGTAACATAAGTTTAAGCATATTAATGCTTAAACTTATGTTTTCGGCAGAAAATATGTGCTCTTAGGCTTCCTAATTAATGTACAGGACCTTACAAAAGTGTTCTGACAATGTCGCGTAACCATTCAAATTATGCCAAATTTCGAACAATTATTCATGAAACACGTAGAATAAGCTGAATAGTTTTTACTGGTGTATGGAATGTTTATGGATCTTTTACAGAGACAAAAAAAAAAAAAAAAAAAAAAAAAAAAAAACCTCGCCATTAGAGCTTATGGACAAATTTTTATTTTAGAGTACTTTAATGCGTTTATGCTGCTTTTAACATAATTGGATTAGCATATATTATACAGATGCCTAAAAGCATGTTTACTCTAAAAAAAGGATATGTATAGACTAAAAGTTTATTTACGTTATCACACAAATTAATTCCGATGGCATATTGTAATCATCCAAATGATGTCAAATTAGGTTAAAATATTAAAGAGTTATAATTAATTAAATAGATGTATTCTTCTTTTGTGTATGTAATTACTGTGGCTCCTTTTCCGATATACATAAAATAATTTCGTACTATTACGGTCTATAGTCGGTATTTTTTAAAAGTTTATTTTAACATGGTTACACTCCATTATATATAATGAAACTTTATTAGAATTTTAAAAGATTATTCTTTGCGGAAAAGTGTGGGCATAGAATTGATAATTAATTTACAGAGTTACACAAAGTAATTCCTATATGTTATGCAATCATTTTGCATGAAATTTGGTACAAGAATTTATAAATTACAAGGAATTAATACAAAACTATCATTTATTAGGAATATATATATATATATATAAATATAGCTATTGAAAGTGAGATACATGGGGGGGGGGGGGTTGGGAGAGCGACAGCTCCCTTCTGAAACGTTTATTTTTATGCAGGAAGTATGCAAATAGGACGATGAGACTCGAGATCTATAGATCCTCTAGATAGTCAAGGAATCCTGGATTTAAATTAAAGATAGGATGGATACGTCATTTCATAAGTTTTTGTAACATAATACAACATTACATCCAACGGAAAAAAAATATTAGACCATCTCTTTTCGAAACTCTTTAATTTCTAAACAGATGCTTTTATTTAATGAATAAAAGAAATATACATAAATACTTAAATTCGTATTTTATTGATGAAACGTCAGTGTGTTAGTGTGTCCGTTAGTGTGTTAGTGTGTTAGTCCGTCAGTTTGTTAGTCTGTTTACATGATATCTCACGAACAAATGATCGCAGATAGGTCAGACTAGTTTTAAAATATTATTTATGTCACTGACAAGAACCATATTCATTTGCATCATTCTAATTAAAAATCTTCAGAAGTTATTCAAAATTTACGATTTTCTTAACATGGGAGAATAGGGGAAATTTCACTTAAACTTGCATTAAAAGAAATATTTTTATCGTAAAGATGTAAAAACAGCACTTAAATACCAGTTTTGATGCCGAGATGAACATTAACCCTAAACATGCGACTTTGAAAATTTTCCAAGGCAGAAAAAATCGTATTCGCTGCTAACCCTTTATCGGCCAATTGTATCATATAGCAGAAATTGGGTTTACTCGGAAATGGATATGGCGATTTTCAAAAAAGTTTGTAGTTAAGTGTTTTTCAGAGTGTTTGGATTGACCCTCATCTTCAGAAAAAATTGCGTTCGCAGTTAACCCTTTATTAGCTAATGGCAGCAAATGGCATAAATTGGGTTTACTCGGAAATAGTTATAGGGATTTTGGTGAAAGTTTGGAATTAAGTGCTTTTGGGGGGTGCTTAAACGATTGGACTTGTCCTCATCGTCAGAAGAATTCGTATTCACAGTTAAACCTTTAAATGCGAATTGCAACGTATGGCAGAAATTGGGTTTACACGGAAATTGAAAAAGTGGCAACACAACATCAGTTTTAAGGTTTTGGTATTCATTTATTGTATTAAAAAATGTGCTTAAATGTCTTACAAAAAGCAAATTTTAAACACAGTAGTGCTGAAAAAAGTTACTTGTACTAACAAATTCTTTTTTTTCGCAGTCACTTTTCCTAGTATGTAATGCAATTCACCTTCATTCAACTCATGGAATATCTATTCTATTATTTTAAACATAATTTTATTATATATATAATTCTTAATGCAGGGTTGTAACATTTTAGAATATCTTTGAACACAAAATAATTGTTAATCAGAATTTTATTGTTAGTAGAAAGGAAAATCTAGATATTTCTTAGCCAATCAAAGAAATAGTCTGAAAATATAAAGATTATTTCTTCACTAAATGGAAATAAAGAGATTACTGTGAAAATAAACTCATTGTTGTTTGTCCTTTTTAACAGCTAAATGGTACAAAGCTCATTATCAAAGAAATTCGATGTTAACACCAGATAAATATTTACTAAAGTTTTTTTTTTTTTTTTTTTTTTTTTTTTTTTTTTTTAATATATATACTTACGTACCGAAAATTGTTTTCAAAACGAGTTCACATGTTAAAAGTGTTTCAATTTTCTCGTTAAATAAGTTAGGGAAAATTAAGCAATAATAATAGTAATAATAAAACTTTTCATATGTTCAAAACATTCTTCAGAAATAATATAGAAAAAATAAATAAAAAAATAAACTTAAAATTAAAATAGAACGATTTGGAGACATCTACTCTTTTTTTATTAATTGGAAATAAATTACATGCTGATTTTTGAAATAGTTATATTTGTTTTTAAAGAGAAAGCAATCTTTATTATTATTTATATTATTGTTATTATTATTATTATTATTATTATTATTATCTAGTTAAATGCAAAGCAATCCATTTATGGAAAAAAAAAAAAAAAGTTACTGAAATAAGCATATTAGTTTTTTTTTTTTTTTTTTTTCTGCATATCATATATTAGGTTCTCAAAAAAATCCCGGTTCATTTCCATTTTCTAACGGGGTAAGCTGTTGCCTTAAATGTTGAAGTCTAGATAGAGAAAAATGTCTTCGTTACAGTTTTAGATTACTTGTAACTTCATGTAGGATAAACAATGGAATAAAATTTTCTATTTTCAAAATGACATGAAATAATGGAAAAAATAGGTTGCATAAAAGGTTTCTAAAACGGTCTCAGTTCACTGAGAAAAAATTCTGTAACTGATATCTAGAATCTAAATTGTGGCTCTAGAAAAAATATTTTCCATGTCATCTTTATAAATTCTAGTCCCCTTTGAAAGCGAGTTCTAGAAACATCTATCAGACTTCTAGAGCTTTTGCCTATATAATATATAAAGCAAAGTTATTTAAAATTCTCAGCAAATAAATGAGAATACAAGAGGCGGGTTTCAGCAAATATTATCTTGTTTTATTACCCAATTCTAGAAAATCAAGCGAGAATTTCTCGCAATACAAAAGATTCTGAATATTCAGATTATTGTTTCACCATCTAGAAATGTGTAGACTAGAAATTTTCTATCATTTCGTCTATTTAGTTTATTGGCGTGCCTTATGCGCATAGCTCGAAAATCTATATATCTAGTTTAGGGATTTAGAAAATGAACACTTATTCATTCTAGATGAAGACGGTATATATATATATATATTTTTTTTTTTTTTCTCAGTGAAGTACGAATATAGACATATACCTTGCTCTTAATAATTTACTTCTGTTTATAGGTGATTTTTAAAACCTGTGACATAAAGCAAATGCAGAAGATAGAAGATAAAACCATCGTTTAAGCCAAACAATTAAGCCAACTTCATAATTCTTCATTACGGCGCAATTGCATTTAACTATGTTTAAAATAGCTTTGTTTTCTTTCTCTTTTTGAAATGCTCATATATGGATGAAAGTAAAGCTCTCTATCAATGAGCATATTGTTGTCCAAACCCCAAGTTCACATATGGGGAAATAATTCCGAACATTATCTATTATTCAATACATATTTTTAAATTCCGTTTACTCATTCAGATAATTCACGATCATTAAATTAGTATTTGAGTTTCAAAAATGGATCATTTTATTTTAGAAATTTAGTCTGAATATGGGGAAAAAATCACTTTAACGAAACTGATTTTTGCGACTCCAAAAGAATATATTAAAAGTTTAAGATATCAGTTTTGAAAAACATAGTATAGTTTAGCGATCATGAATTTTCTGAATGGGAAAAAGAAGCTTAAAAGTTTTTATATATGAAGGTCAATAAAATTGATTATTTCCTCTATGATTCGGATGCCCTTCATATTCACTGATAAAAAGCTTTAAACACGGGCAAGATTTCTAAGAAGAACAGAAGAATGATCAGCGCATGACTTTAAACTAAGAAGTATAACAGGAATAAAAATGGGCAACAAGTTGTTTTGAAATATATTGTGAGGAGATGGGTCAAAATCTTCAATAAAAAATCGAAAATTACCAAATTTTATTTCTGAATATTTCAAAACATATTGCACCTTATCAGAGCATCCTCTGAATAATATAGGTTAAACAGTTGAAAAATATTTCATTTATATTGAGCCCATCAATACACTGCTAGACAAATTACTTATATTATTACTTACAAACTGTGAATAAACACCATAAAATGCAATAAACTCGTGACAATTGTTTCGGGTCGAAAAAACACACGACCCTTCATCAGGCGAACAAAGTAAGCACGAGTGCCGCAGTCAGCGTTGCCGCTTTGACTGCAGCACTCGTGCTTACTTTGTTCGCCTGATGAAGGGTCGTGTGTTTTTTCGACCCGAAACAATTGTTGCGAGTTTATTGCATTTTATGGTGTTTATTCAAAGTTTGTAAGTAATAATCTTTGCAACGCCAGTTTTGTGATGCTTCTTTATTAAATTACTTATATATTCTATTATCACAACTTGACTCAACTAATCTCTAAATATGGAGTTCAAACAATGGCGTTTAACTATTCTAGCAAAAATCATTATATTTTAGGTTGGTGCTTTAGAAAAAAAAAAAAAAAAAAAACTTAGAAAATTAGCAAACAATAAACTGCTGTCTTTACTGAGAATCATCTCTGTACACCATATCCACATTGTAAATCAAACTCGTTAAAATCTGACAAATATCCGCGCAGTCTAAAAACTGTTCACAGAAATACAGAGGTTTTCTCTGCTATAGAAGAATAATTATCTATTTAGATCGTTATGTAATTTAACTTCTGATATCCATATTCTCAGCAGATTGGTTAGAATTTCGAGAAACATTCAGCTCGATTTTTATGAAATCTTTAAATGAAGTCTTAATTTTCAATGAAAAACTTTGAAGTTTGATCATTAGACATAGTCACCTACCTACGAAAACTTTTATTCTGAAAGTTAAACAAAATTCCGAACCTCTATAATAAAAAATTAAATATAACCTATGTTGCTGTTTTAAGTAATAAGTATAATACTTTGAATAAACACCATAAAATGCAAGAAATTGCAACAATTGTTTCGGCTCGAAAGAAAAGACGACCTTTCGTAAAGCGAACAAAGAAGGCACGTGTACTGCCATACAAACAAAGCGGTAATGCATAAAACCGAGTAAATTAACAAATAAAACAAGAAAAATATAGAACAGAAACACTCTCAAAATTCCTTAATTGGTACAAAAATCCAAAGAAGCACGAGAAATATTAAAAAAAAAAAAAAAAAAAAAAAAAAAAAAAAAAACACAAAGCTTGTGATGTTGAGACTGTAGAAGGTCACCATAGTTTCTTTGAAATTAAGCTGGATCCAGCAAAGTATTAAGTTGGGATGGTTAAATCACTTCGGCGCCAGTGACTCGGCGAAATTTTAGGTCGGTTTAGTTTTGTGTCGACATGGTCCTGCAATTAAGGAATTAAATTGTGAGGTGTAAATGAATTGGAATCGATTTTAAAAGTTTGGTTGAAATGAAGAGAAAGGAAGTTGGCAGAAAGTAGTATAAGATGGAGATGGTTTTCGTAAAAGGTGTCATGTAGTGGAGTCTTGTCCGACGTACAGTCGGCTGCAAAATTATTCGAGCACTAGCCAATAATTCCTATATTTAAAAAGTACACTTAAGACTGTTTTGCTAAGTAAATCCTTGTCGAATCATGTTCTTAGACTGATTAAGAACATGACTCGACAAGGATTTATTTAACAAAGCTGTATTAAGTGTACTTTTTTTTGGCAAGGATTATTGCTAGTGCTCGAATAATTTTGCAGCCGACTGTAAGTCTACGACAATATCTGAATCTTAGAGTCTAGATAAAGGTATATTTCAGTAGTTAAGATTAAATTGTGCTTAAATTAAGCAGTTTGATGAGTAGTGTTGTGTATCAGTGCGAGTATTTGTGAATGGAAAACTGATTCGGCCGGGAATCCACGAATCTGTTGGAAAGTCACGGTATCTACGTAAAGTGGTTCATCCGTCCAATTTCTACTATTCTGGGGTGATATATTTTCAAATTATCTAAATTAGTCATTGTACATTTATTTTATAAAGTATTTAAATACGCTGACTGAGCTACCAAAATTCCAGATCATCCTCCCATTATTCTAGATGAACAAACTCTTAGTTTTATTTTCATATATCTGAGTCTTTGTGCTAATTTTATATTTAATACTTTAGTAGAAGTTAACTAAGTTAATCACTAAGTTAAGACGGGGTCTGCGTCAACGCAAACCTCACTAGCTGGCGTTTAAAAGTAATAAGTACAAAACTTTGAAAAATAAATAAATAAAAAATATAACTGATGTTAATATTGACGTATTAAATGTGAAATTATAGATATCTTGATGAGGGAAGCAATCATGCGTTACACAACAGAACACTCACTGCCTCTCCCACAATCATTTTACAAATTCAAAGTTAAATAGCAACCTTTATTCAAATGAAAAATTAACTAATCCAATTTATTTAACGGACATTGTACGACATGATCTCATTCCACATGTTTTATAAGACGAATCGTTTTATAACAAAATTCAGTAATATCTTTCCGTGCATTTCTAATGGATCAATAATTGACATGTGAGGATACGGTGAAATATCCAATGACGCACATTACTAATTTCGAAAAAAAAATGTCACGTAATTTGTCATTAAGCATCGTCTTAAACACCTGAAAGCTGGATCTCCTACAATCTGAATAGCTAGTTATTACTTTTAATATTTTTAACATTTTTGATATTCAGAGTAACCACAATTTCTAAGAAGATTTTCAGCGAAAAAAAAAAAATCTTTCAATTTGTCTTGACTAATATTTATACTAAAATACGTTTCCTTTTTCCTTTTGGCATAACGCAGAAGCTAACTTTTGCTGTGTTATTATTATCATTCTAAATCTTTATCCCGATGCTTGTCGCGTTTTTTTTTTTTTTTTTTTTTTTTTTTTTTTCTTGGCGCGATTGAGTAACTTAAATTGTAATAAGTTTTTTTTTTTTAATAAATTTAATTTTTTCTGAGGGGGAGGGGGATTCACTATAGTCCGAATATCTAGCAAGTTTTTCGTCTTACGCTGTCAAAACTTCTCCAACGATCAATCAAGTGCATCGTTTTAAGAAAAATATAACGATTTTACATGAAATCTTGACTTGCTTTATTTTAGAAACAAACTTTGTTTTAAGGAAAATGGAGCACAGCCTTATAGCACAGCGTTGCAGACAATTGATTGTCTATAACGTGTATCAAATATACCTTCTCAAAATTAAGTATGACCATTTAATAATAAAAAAAAAAAAAATCTGGGAACACTGCTTTGAGCTACTTGCTTTGTACCTACTTTGGCACTACTTATCGTCATTGACAGCGAAACTATATCTTATTCCATACAGAAATTTTTAATTATAAAATCTCATCACCTAATACACATGTTTAAATTCCCTTTTTTTTATTCAGAGATTCACAAATATATAACTTCAAATTCGTATATTAAATGTTTAAAAATTATCTTTTTGCGATAAACAGGAACGAATTTATTTTTGTAAATTTTCTAAACAAGAAAATGGTGTTTAAGAAGATGATTCTTTTAATGAATATTACAAATTAGGAAAAAGGATTAAATAATAATTATTTTTTTTACATTATTATATATAAGTTTTTGCATATGATATCGTTATTATAACGCAGTGCATTATTCTATATAAATACTTTATTATAAACCATATAATTGTCAAAGTTAAGTGCATTATTTTTTTTTTTTTTTTTTTTTTTTTTTTACAAAATTCCTAATCATATACTTTGCAGCTTTCAAATTATAATTATTTCAACATCATGAATATCTATCTAACAAATTACATTATATGCAAAAACTGAGATAGACAAAATGTAAAAAGAAGTCTAAAAAGAAGTAGAAATTTGTTTATTATGTTATATTATAAACATAAAAATTCTAAATGACATCATAAAATAGAGTAAAATTTTCATTGCTCTTTTTTTTCTTTTTTACATAACGATTACTTTGGCTGTATCTTCCACACGCGTGCACACATACACACACGCACACAAAAAAGAAGATTAAAAAAAAAAAAAAAAAAAAAAAAAAAAAAAAACGAAAAGAAAGGAAAACACTTCAGACAATCTTTGACGTTTTCGGCCAGATGTTTTGTTACTCAGAAGAAATGTTTGCGCAATTGATTAAAGATTTCCTTGGGCAACATTCATGATTCTTTTTCTTTACACAATTTCTTAGTTTTTATCTTACCTCGAAACAAAGTCTTTAAAGATTTAAAAAAAAAAAAAAAAAAAAAAAAAAAAAAAACCCATAAAAAAAACTCTGTTTCAACTTAAAATTAATAAAATTTTAATTTTCAAAAATGGTTTTCTTTATTTTTAATTTGTGATTAAAAGTATCTTATATATATATATATATATATATATATATATATATATATATATATATATATATATATATATATATATATATATATATATATATTGTTCGGCTGAATGACCAAATGATTATACCCCCACCCCAATGCCCTGTACCACTAAAATTGAGGGTAACATAACTTCCATGCCGTAGACATGCAGTACAAAGTTTGTCAGCGTGCAATTCACAATTCTCGAAAAGAAGAATGGGCAAAACACGAATTTTCATTTTCTTTCATATCTCAATTATGTCACCAGGACACCCTGAAGTGTGCGTCTCAGGCCGTCGCCAATTACCCACGCCAATATATTACACACACACACACGCACGCACACATACACACACACATATATATACATATTATACAATATATTATATACAGTATATATACATATATATAACTTCTTGGATGTTACGTATACACTAGGATGTCCCTTAAATGAGGTGGATTTTTTTCTTCTTATTCTGTTTTTTAAATCCTATACTTATTCTCTAATTTGTTTTCTATTTGACGCTACACACCTTTTATCAAAATGTGATAACACACGTTGAATTGACGGGAAAATCCTAACACCTATATTAGGATTTTCTCGTCAATAAAATCTTTTTCAAATGTTCATGTAATTTAAATCAACTTGTAAATGGATATTGAAATTGGTGTATATATAAATCCATAATAAACGTACAATCAGCCAAAAAAAAAAAAAAAAAAAAAAAAAAAAATATATATATATATATATATATATATATATATATACCCGACTGATTTTATTACAAATCGTACTAAAACTGTACGGATAGTTCCAACTGGTTATCGATTAGTAATAGTGTCTGTTTAATAACGGTGTAGTTAGAGAGTCGTCTAAATATTAAAACTGGCATCAACATTTTTTTTTTAATCATTTCACTCCAAAAAGTGGGTAGAGTTACGAGTTGACAAAACATGGGAATGCTGATTTTAAAGGAATGTGACATACATTAATTCATAACTGCTCGAAATTATTATATTCAAATTTCCATTTTTCTATGCGTTAGAATGAAGTGACCAAACATATTCTTGCATATTTTTGATTAAAAAAACAGTTTTTGAATTATAAAAAATATTAATAAATTCATACTCAAAGTAAAATGAATTTTGATCTGTATTATCTTTTGAAAGAATAGAACGAGTATCATCGAAAATATGGGTTTTAAAATTTACAGCTTATTCCAGTTTATTTTTTCGAGTTACGATGATATTCCACTTTTTACTACAGATTATGGTGCCATCAATTGTTATCATTTGAGTCTTCCATAACCTTACGTAGACACGAATTAACACAGTCATTCACGTAAGTTTAAATGCATACATAATTTCTTAATTAACATTACTTTTGTTTATTTTACATTTAAAATTGTCACACCTCTTTTCCGGTTGATATCAGAATTGATATAATATTGTTTATAGAAAAAAGGTTTGAAGCGAATTTTGTGTGGCATATACTGCATAATAGTACACCAATTGGTTCACCGCGTTTGTGTCATGAGGTAGGAACTGGTTAATAGTTATCAAACCAATAAAGAAATTTTCAGAAGATCGAAAGTAAAGTTTAGGATTTCGAAGCTAAAAAATATCATTCCAAAAGCTCTTTTTAGCATTTTTTACAAATGCCATCAAGAAAAACAGGCTTAAAACGCACATTAATCAATATGTTCTCTACTCGGAGGAGATATTTAATAGAAAAGCGCTCGCGAATTTTGGTTTTAACGTTTTACCGGTGGCGATTTTCATATAACCGATCGAGAACACTAAACATGAGGTTTTGCAAACGATGAAGATGCGTTTCAAACACACACACACAAAGAAAAAAATGAAATTGTTGAACGATTAGAAGTAACCTAAACACTGACTTTTAATAGTTTACATGCAGTAGGAAATATAGAGAAGGCAGGAAATTTGTGCAATATTATTTGAGCCAAAACAACAACGATGAGTGTTTCTTTGATGTGCATGAATCTGCTAAACAGTCAACACAGAATGTCTTTCTTGTAGAAATTCGTAATGGGAAATGAAAAAATTATGCATTGTGGCAGTCTTAAACTTAAAAAAAAAGACAAAAAAACAAAGAGGTAAATCCAGGCGAAGCAACAATATTAACGCCGAAAGAAGCCATTCAGGGCTAAAATTTTCTGCCGTATATCCGGTGTCATATGATGGGTTTGTTCCATGATGAACTGTCGGTACCTGATGTAAGTGTACTGCTGAAATCTACAGGCTATATCCTGAGAATTAACAAGGAAACTGGACGAAAATCTGCATTTACTGTCAAAGGTTTTTTGCCCCTTTAAATTCCTCTTTGATAGTGCAAGGCCTCATTTTGCAAATCCTGCCAAGGACATTTTAGCAACGCTTAGCTGGATAGTTTTGGAATACCCGGCGTATAGCCCCGATACACCACCTTCAAACTACCATTTGTTTCAGTAGATAAGCATAACCTCGTTTTCTTTATATTTCCGGATAGTGAACAATGTAGTAAATTAGCTAGACGAATTTGCCGAGTTAAACCACGAATTGTACTATATTCATGGAATCCGTCAATAACTGCCTGGCAGTCAGAGAAAAGTGCTGGATACAGATGGATAATGTTTTGTTAAAGATATTTTAATCTCATCATTCAATTATATTTATTTATTTATTTTAACTCGCTTTAAAACGTATTACTACATCCAAAATTTTTCTGTGTGAGATCGTAATTTATTCTTTTTATTTTTTCGAACTGCCTTAATCTCAAGAATTTTAATATTGGGGTCAAAAATTAGTTTTATCATTAAAAAAGTGGACGTTGAGGTACATTTTAATAGTTAGACGAACACAAAGAGAAATTTAACTATTGTGTTAATGACTATATTCTACTGCAAATCGATCCTACTGCATCTCCAAGTTTCTAAGATAATTTACGGCGAAATTAGTCGGATGGTGGAGGTATTTTGTTTCCCTTATTATACATTAAATAATACAACAAAATAAAAGAAAATGTAACTAAGTACAATGTAATATATACATACATACATATATATATATATATATATATATATATATATATATATATATATATGTGTGTGTGTGTGTGTGTGCGCGTATACATATGTATATATAACTAATTAAACGAATTAAAAACGTATTTAAGCAAGAACAGAATTTTAATATACATTAAATGTTACAACAAAATGAAAGAAAATGTAGTTAGAAACGATGCAGAAAAAATATACATATGCATTTAGATATATTTTAACGAATTTAAAAACGTATTTAAACAAAAACAGGATTTTAATAAAAAAAAAAAAAAATGAAGACTGAAAGAAAAGTATCATACTTTAGATAATTATTCATGTCAGTAATATTATATATATATATATATATATATATAATATTCGGTTTTAATTTTCAATGGGATATTATATATATATATATATATATATATATATATATATATATATATATATATATTATTATTATTATTTATTTATTACAGAAATATATGTAACAATATGCAATACACCAATTTCAAACTAAAATGAATAAATAAAATAATAAAATAATATGTTCTAAAAAGAAGAAGCACATTTTTAAAATTCAAATGTATGTATTATGCTTTCATCTTTAAAAGCCATTTGTAAAATGATAAGGTAATCCTTTACAAATCGACTTCCACTTTAGGGATAATAAAGAAAATATACTTTATCTCTTACATTTTTAGTTTTATTTTTCAACAAACGATTGTGGAAATCTGATAAAATGACTTTAAATATGGTAATCATGTGAAGATCTCTTTATCCTTTCACTTTTATTCCATTTGATATCGATTTGCAAACATATTTCAAACTCTTTATCATTGTATAACTTATTTTAGAGATTTTAAAACAGGCCATAGTAAACATAACTGTGTTTTATTTGAGACTGTAAAAGAAGTGCATGCTGCATATATATTTGCATTTACATATTTTTTTTTTACTAATTTTTATTCTCTAAAATTTATTGAAGATAAATTATTTATTTTATTAAATAATGTGTAATAATTTTGCAAGTACTTTTAATTTTTTTTCTGAAAGCAATATATTTTACAAAGATGTTCTGATAATTCACAATATTTACATAATTTAATTTTTACTATATGTTTTTACAACATATAAGCATTTAAAATATTTTGAATAGATTTAAACAATTTATTTACGATCCAATATAAATTTATGAAAAAACACAGGAAATACAGAAAATGTATGTTAATCTCAGCAAATGCTGATAAATTTTAGTTTTATCATTTTAATCTGAATACAAAATCTGATTGTATTGCATATATGTCGTTAATATTTTTTATAATCCTTACATATTATATATTTCTGGTATTTTACTAGAACTTCAAGTATTATGCTGAAAATATAACAATCTTACATTATAAAAAATATGCGCCTATATATTTATTAATTGCAATTCATTTGTTTATTATGCATTAGACGCATATATTTTTTTACCGTGTAGAAAAAAAAATCATATAATGCATACATTTTACAAAACAAGCGCATTAAAATGTTAAAATAATAATAATAATAATGTTCAATACACTGATATAAAAAAAGTATAATTTACGTACTTTAAAAATTTGAAACTAAATTAGGAATTTTTATATAATGTTGAATTTTTATAAAAATGTTTTTTGTAACGCCTGAATTTATATATTAAATTAAATTTTGCTTCTTCATTTTTACTATAGAATTGCGTTTACCAATATTTTAGTTAGTCTTAAGTACATGATATGTAAAATAGGAAACTAGAAAATATATTTTACTTTCGTGTAGTATTGTTGATTCTTAAAAACCATTTTGAATAAAGAATCGTCGTATATTTACCTTTAAGAATAAGATTTCTGGATTTTTCTTGCTCCATTATAGCTGGATAATCTTCATTTGCTTGTTTATCTGAAAAGAAATACGTAAATAAAATTGTTAAATTTATTATATACTATGTTAAAAAGAAAATCATCGTTACAAACAAATCGTTAGCTTTATGTAAGGTGAAATTTAAGTGTATTGTAAATAACAGTAGGGCAAAATTTTTAAAAAAGCACTTTAAAATTATCCATGCAGTTTTTACTGCATAAAGCGCTGTGAGCTTGCTCATAAAACATGCCCACTAGAAAAAAAAGTCACTTTTGATCAACAAAGAGTCAAACCAGGCAAGAACGTTACCAGTAGACTACGCGTTACCCGCATCCTGCGCGGATGGGCGTGGTTCAAGCTTGTCAAACGTGATCAGTTTAATGTTTTTTTTTTTTTTTTTTTTTTTTTTGTAAACACATTTACAGCACTTTATACTGTAAAACGTCATTTTTTTTTTTTTTTTTTTTTTTTTTTTTTTTTTAAACACATTTACAGCACTTTATACTGTAAAACATCATAACTTTTTTTTTTTTTTTTTTATGTACTACCAGAAATTTAAACCGCACGTTTATTTACAATAAAAATAAAATTTAGCTACAAAGGTTTGGCGATTTTCTTTTCTTTTTTTCTTTTTTTCTTTTTTTTTTTTTTTTTTTTTTGTACGTGCGCTGTGTTGTAATCTAGCATATTTTTTTGCCAATATTTACTTCCAAATAATAAAGTAACTTTAATTTTTCTAGTAAAAACAATGGATTAGGGCTTTTGGAGTATTAACAATTAATGTGATAAATTAGGAAATTTTGTTTACTCTACCTCGTAACCGTATCTTATCTGGGAAAAAAAAATCATAACGCAAACAATTTGATTTTTTTTTTTTTTACGTTGTTTAATAATAGATGTCATATATAATTATAAAGGTCTTTCGCTGTAAATTAAAAGTAAATAAAAATAAGTAATTTCACAAATTTTTCTTATATTTTTCTTATATTTTCCTTATTTTAGATTTTCTACCTATTTTCTACAATTGTATTTCGCTTGAATTATCGTGTTTAAATAGGGAAAAGTATGAATTTACTAAATTAAAAACTTAAAAAAATATGATCTGAAATTTAAGTTTAATCGGACTTTATTGCTTTATATGAGAAACAACCGCAGGAAATAATAAAAATGTAGCAATAGGTTACACGCATAAAGTTTCCAGATTTTTTTTTTTTTTTTTTTTTTTTTTTTTAAACACTTAACTGCTTAGAGATTTAGAAAAAAAATTAAATGAACTGTGTTTTTAAATTAAAAGAAATTCACAATCTGAAATGTTCTATATGATTTTCAATCTTTATTGAAAAATTCTAGAATATATTTACACGATGCAAAACTAGTATGTTCATCTTCCTAGCTGTGCGGATTTGTATATATATATATATATATATTAACAATTTCATGCGCGGTGGGATATATTTTGAACCATCTAATTTCACTTCCCAACTGCAAGAATTCATCCCAGAAATTTTTTAGAAAAAACTTACGTTTTTAACATATCAGAAAAGGCCGTTTTTTTTAACCTTAAAATTCAAAATTTCTATTACTTTAATTTAGTTCACGAATTCCGATGGCAGTGTAATTTAAAGGATCCGAATTATCTTGCGCCGGAAAGGGTTAATTGCGCGTAAATACGGGCTACGACAATTTAGAAATATACCCATCGAAAACATTCCTCTCAATCATACGCCTCTAATTTATACATTGAACATGAACCAATACATCAATTTAAATTATACATTTTCTATTTTATCTCTTAGACATGGTTTCATCCATTCAAATTTTTCAATATGTCTGCATACGCAGTCATATTTTCTGCATCCTATTCATAATACGAAATAATCAGAAGTTATGAATTTTTGATAAAATTGACTAGTTTTAGGCAAAATCTCTTTTGTATAATAAAGTAGCTTTTGATGAAAACCGAGGATTAGACATTTTGAAATATTAACAATTCATAATTGGGAAAAAGAGATAGATAAAATGAAATTGGGAAATTTAATTTTATCTAATTACCATTACTTATCTTGGGAAATACATTTTTCAGAATACAAACAGCGTTCACTTATATTATTTCATTCAAAATTAAACACCTAATATATTAATATAGAACATTCACACTAAATTAAATTCCATCAAAGCATTTTCTCATAGGAATATTTCAATTTTTTCCGATTAATTGCTTTAGTAAAAATTAGTGTGAATTTAAGAAATGTAATTTGAAAACAATCGAACTACTATGAATGATTAATTCTATTTTTAATAGTTTCATTCAAAACAATGGGACCTATTAAAAGTATAAGGTTATAATTTTTGAATTATTGCCTTCATGTATTTATCCTGTATTCTACTTTTGTGATAATTGTTTGTGGGAGAATATGAAGAAATTTAGTTTCTACCGAATACAATCTATAGCTTTTATTGAGTAGATTACCATATATATCTAGTATTGTGTGGCCATCTCAAAACTTTGTTCTATATATTTTTACACATGTTCATGCTGTACACTTTATGTATTAAATTATTAAATTATTTTCACACACTCCAGGGATGTACTTCCCCCCCCCCCCTCCAAGGGCGGGAAGCAACGCTCCCAAACTTTTTTCCTAGTTAATTACCACTATTATCGATAATTCGTATTAATTTTACAAATACACGTTAAAGATAAATCTCATTATATAAATTTATACAAAAGTTTGTCCCATACTGTCATGTTAAAAAATGGGATTACAGCGTCACCTGTTGAGCGATTGATACCCATGTCTATTCAACACCACTTTATGTTAGGGGCCCGCTAAATACCAAGTTTTCTTAAATTTCGTTCTTTCGTTAATGAGATACATCGTCCACAAAATTTGTGATAAACGCACACACATACAGGTATTTTCTACAAATAGTCAAATCGTCTTCAAGATGTTCCAAAACGTGAAAATACTTTGAAAAGTGGGGTTAGAAGACTTTCAAAACTCCTATACGTTCTTCTTATTTATAAAGAAGAAAGTAAAAATAATGAAATTCATGGATTTCAATAAAATCACTGCTATTTAGATATTTTATCTGTATAATAAATTAGTCGGTTACTTCGTTAAACGAGGAATTTTTCGAACGTGCATACTTAAAATATATTTTTCCATTTTCATCTTCTAAATTGTTCTGCAGAATGGATATTATTGTTTAAATCCACAATTTTGAGTATCATGCTTGCCTGAAAAATATTACATCACATTTTTACTGATAATTATTTTACTACCTTTCTTCTTATAACTTTTTTTTTAGTACTAAATATTAGTTTTAATCTTGTTACCCGTGTTTGTATATATACATATTTTAGGGTTTATTCACCTTAAGTTAAATGCAACGGTTTAGTGAAACTGGTTAAGTCGAAGCTTACTGTCTGTTATAGGATTATAGCAGTATTTATGACTAGGATATAGTTTAACTATTTTTTCTTAAATATTAAATAAATTTTTCAGTTTTTCATTGCAAATATTTAGATTTAATCCTGGTATTATATTTTAGTATTTGAATATTTTCGGTTTCGTACATTTTAAGTTATTTAAATTTTAAGGCATAAAGTAACAGAAAGAACTATATTAGTGTTATTAAAAAATATTATAATAGGAAAAGCTAATTTTTTAATTGTATTCCAGACAAAAAAGGGAAAATGATATGCTGCAGTATTTTTAAACCTTAAATAAACCAAATAATTGTTGTGATTATAATATATTATTTTTCCTAAAATGATGCTAGTTTACTAAATAATTTTTTTTTTCTCACTAATTGATTTTTTTTCCCATTTAATCAAAAATGTTCGTGTATCAAAGATCTTTAGCGTGTAAAACCAATTATTGGAAGAAAAGTTGCAGTATAACTTATATACGATTAAATCAGAAAATAACGGGATAACAATTCCATTTATTTCGGAAAAATATCTAAAATAAAATGACTTTTCATTTTTAAGATTTAGGCAATGGTCTTACACTTTACATTCATAGGAATTAAAATAGTTATTTAAGTAAGTTTAAATACAGACTCCATAATTTTATTAGCGCAAATTTAATTTATTTTGCATTTAAAATATTTATTTTGTATTATTACTTTGCGAAAACTATAGTGAGAAAAGTATTGTAATCATGTCAAAAATCCGAATTTGAGATTTTGATGTTTTTATACGTTTCGAGGTCCCCTGAGTCCCTTTTTACTATTTTTACGATGATATATGTATGTGTGTGTATGAATATATGTGTGTGAGTGAACAAGCTAGCGTCTAAACGCTTTGCTCGAATAAGCTGAAAGTTGGTACGTATATTGTAAGTTACCATAGTGCAAATCCTGTTGATTTTGGTGAAATTTTTTACAGCGATACCAGAAACAATTCTTTATCATTATGGCCTTTGGCGCCAAATTTTTAAAAGTGCGATAGCGTCTAAACGCCTTATTAATATGAGCAAAAAATTTGTACACATGTTATAGGGCACAGTTGCACCAACTTTATAGATTTTGGTGAATTTAGCACTTACAGTTTTTTTACAGGGACACAAAGAAAAATTCTTTATCATTATGACCTATGGGACCAAATTTTAAAAGTGCGATAGCAGCTAAATTCCTTATTCAATTGAGCTGAAAATGTATATGAATATTATAAATCACAGTTGCACTAACTATAGGCATTTTGGTGAATCTAGCATTTAAAGGTTTTTACAGGGACACAACGAAAAATTCTTTATCATTATGATCTATGGGCTCAAAGTTTAGTAGCGTTAAGTAAAACTTCGTGTAATATATATAGAAAAATACTAAAACACTCTATTAGGGTTTTCTCTCTTTTGTTTGTTTAACAACTCCTCTTCCTTCATCTACAAAACTGTTAATTACTCAATGCTCGGAAAGTCCAGTGGAGTCACTCCAGAATTTTTTTTTTCGATTATTACCTGAAAGAGTGTAATACTTTTGTATGTGATATCTTAATTTACACATTATTTATGAGTAATTGTTTTTAACACGTGTATAGATCGAATTGATAAAACATATAAAACACAGCACTTTACACGTTAAAATCGAAGTCAAAAGACTTAGTTTAAAAGTTTACAGTATACAAGTTCAAAGGAACATCACAACGTTTCGTCCAAGCATTGTTGCTTGTGGACATCTTCAGGTTTAGTTCGCTTACTGCCAGCGTCTTGATCCTTTAATATATGTAGAATGGGTTGCCATACTTTCGCCAATTCTCTATAATGTATATTGTAAACTTTAAAACTAAGTCTTTTGACTTAGTGATACCATCAATATACCATCAAGATACCATCAAGAATATATACAAAGTATATAAAGTATGTATATTTTTAAAACTCTCTCTATCTGAGGACTGTGAATATGGAATCAAAACTGAGTGTTACATTTCAAAAATGAAGTTGGTGCAAATTTTAATATACAGATTAAAAACTAAGGAAAATAGAACTATAACGTTTAAAACTAGACGTTTTTATTAGCCGATCAACATTTGCCGCATATTTATGCCTTGATGTAAAATTAGATATTTCATGTTTTTATTTTTATTTTGTTTTTCTGACTGCATATTAACAATAGAATGACAATATGCAACAATGAATATTAGCCAAATGAAACGTTTAAAATTTTGTAAATGTTTAAAAATCCATAATCATTTATTAGTTAGTTTTGAAATTTATGGATATTTTATAATTTAAAAAGTTAAAAAAATTCTTTTTTTTTTCTGCAAATGATTAAAATTATTAGCATTAAAATGCAAAGTTTTAACTAAGCATTACGCCTTAAATCTCTTTTTAACCGATGCACAAACATTTATTTTTAACCAAGAAATCGTTTATTAATTGAAAAAACTATTGTTACAATTGTTTTGTAAAATCATTTCAGAAATATTTACAAAAAATCGCAAACTATATTTTACAAAAAAAAAAAGGTTTTAAAAATTAAAGTTTTTGTTTTATAGACTAAATAAACTCAAATTAAAAAAAAAAAAATTATATTGATTTATTGCTATCCAAAAGCATTTTTTTTTTTATGAACAATTCTATTTAATTCAATATTTGAATTAAGTAAGACTCCTCTCTCAATCTTTTTTTAGTGTTTTTTGCAGTTCATTTATATTTTAATTGAGTTTAAGACAGTACTTTCGGTTCTTTTCCTGTGACAAAAAAGGTTTCCTAACAAAGACTTCTTTTAAAAAGTCTGGAATAAATCTATTGATTCAGCAAATCGCACTAAATGAACTTCGGCCGACAAAAGGGCAGAGGAGAAAAAAAAATGATTTATATATTTTTTTCTCTTCTTTCGTAACTCTTTTAGTTTTAGCTGAAAGCATGTTTTCTTCATAAGTACATCTTAAAAAAATTCATTGATATTTTTTTATTTATTAGATGTTATTTAATGCAAATGATTACTATTAATTTTGAAGTGTTTAATTAAAGAAAGTTTATAAAAGAAAAGTTAAATTTATTGTGAACTGCTTTCTATATATTTTCTAAAACATTATAATTATTAAGAAATCAAACTAATATGAAATGATATCATCTCATAAGAAATAAATAAATAAATAAAGAGAGGTTAAACAGAAAATATTATATTTTTAAATATTCAGTATGCCATATTATATTGAATATCTCAATATTCAACTTCTGTATTATATGAAATCTTTTGTAATGAATTATTTTTAAAAAAGTTAAAATTTGAACAATACTTATTGTTGGGAATATATATAAAACTGAAAAAAAAAAGTTGTTAGTCAGTTGTAGATTTAGAAGTTAATAGTGAAAAAAGTAATAGTTAATAAATAAATAAATAAATAAATAAATAAATAAATAAATAAATAAATAAAAGTGCTCAGCAAAATGTTAATAAGTGTTCTATGTGTAAATCTATGTCTATATCTAAACCAATATATATAAATGATACGTTAATAAATTCGTTTGTTTGTCGTTATTCTATCTAGAAAATATTAATTAACCAATACACAAATCATTTGAAAATATCATAAAGGAAGTGTTTTATATTATTATGCATGAAAAATAAATATTTTTGCATTGTAAAAACTGTATAATTTAATTTCGATTCTTTTATTATTATTATTATTATTATTTAATGCAGCGAAACCAACATAAAGTTGAGTTGATTTCAGTAGGAGTATCATCGCATTATTATTAGGCAGAAGTCTACTGCATTCACCCTAGATGTACTTCTAGAAATACGCAATGAAGATTTTGATCCCCTACTGACGGGATCCTCCGTTTCTATAACCACTAACGGTATTAATTTTGAGATTTAGATAGAAATTTTCGATATTCCCGAAAATTTAATCGAAAATGTTATTATATATGAAAAAACAGATTATTATGAGTGTTGCATAATTTCGTGAGAGTGTAGAAAATGAAGCATTTTCCTCCTTTTACAGCGTTGAAATACTCTCCATGCACACCTTACATTCGGTAGCAGTTCAGGAAAAAAACTATTGACAATAAAATCGATTCAAGTTCTAAATCTCCTCTTGTCAATAACGATTTTTTATCTTATAACCAAACATTTTCTAATCATCTAAAGCTTTTAAGAATTATGCCTTATAACACAATAAACACACATTTATTAAAAATATTTTTTGTTAATACAAATTTCGATATGCCTTTATTACCATTCATTTAAAATCGACTCTTGTTTTAAAAACATAAAAAAAAAAAAAAAAAAAAAAAAAAAAATCATACAATATAATTATATTTATTATCGTTTTAATAAACACATTTAAAATCCTTGGATTTAAAAAATAAATAAATATTTTTTATACATAATCTATATGAAAAATACAGTTGAATGTGTAAGAGAGTATGTTTATCAACAAGTTTTTTGCGTAGAGTTTGTTAGTTTAGATTTAAAGTGCGTAAGAACAGCATTAAAAGAGATAAATGTATTTGTCCATGATATGATCGTTAATTTATCTCAATTTCTAATTTAGTCTTTTAGTTTTTTTATGCTTTTGAAAGCCAGTGAAAAATGATGCCATCCCAGAATAAAAGAAAAAAAAAACTGCTGTTATTTCGGACTTTCTATAACAATTTGTAGGTAATTTAAAGGTTCCAGGGAGTATTTTGACGAAAAAATAAAATCAGTAGGTTTCTTTTAAGAAAGATTCAAGTTTTTTAAAGCTTTTTTAAAGTCTATACATGTTTACCCGAAACATTCTATGAAACATTTAAGTCCGAAATACCTGCATGTTTTCTGAAGAAACATTTAAATTTTTTCCGATTTTTTTTGGATGATTGAAATGCAATGTACATATTTACATTTATAAAATGAATTTGAAAAACTATTTTCTGAAATTAGCGTCATATTTCATATATGAGATTTATTTAGTCTGTAGAGAATGACGACATGGCTAAGAGCCAGTATAAAAAGTAAATCAAAATTGTTTTTTCAAAAGAAAAGACATGACAAAGTGTATCACAAACGTCTTGAAATAAGCTATTAGTTCCGACATGTACAGTCGGGGAGGGGGGGGGGGCATTCGCCGAACCCCGACTATCTCAGAAACATGCAACGAGTGACAGTCGTAATACAGTGTAGTTGTTTCAAGCAATACAGTTAGATTTTGTTTAGGTGTCATCTACATGTTAAAACTGGCAAACACTTTTTTTTCTCTTTGGTAGCCCCCATTTTCTACTCCATATTCGAATTTCTGAGATCAAGGCAGTTTGTAAAAAGGTACCATTTAAATACTTTTAAGTAATTCTTAAGCAAAATTGTGTTAGGGGTCCGTCCATACATTTAGAAAAAAATAAATTACGATCCCGCAGAGAAAGTAAATTATTCCTTAAAATTTAAACCGAAAAAAAGCATACATTTTTTTTTTTTTTTTTTTAAATAAAATGCAGTTAGACACTGTTGTGGTAGTATTTGAATTTATTTGATTTTTTTTTTTTTTATATTATTACGTAAGCATAGTGAGAGATCATTATGTGAATGTTTAAAACTGATAAATTATAGAGTTGATGCTCGCTGTAAAGTCCATTCCATTATAACGATCAGTGTTGAAATATCCAAGTATCCCTTTGCATTGTATATTATTTTAATTCCAATATAACGACAGTTCAGTTTCGTCTAATCCCAATACAAGTTCAGTTACGTTGCTTGAATAAAGAAATAACAATTAAGCACAAAAAAAATGTTCGCGTAATTGAAAACTGTACGACGCATGAGAAATAAAAAGTTTGAAGTCAATCTCTGTGTCCTATTTTCATACAACGTTACATCTATTCTTCAATCTCTAGATTAAGGTTTCATTATGATCTTCAAACGTAATTATAGGAAACTGCATTTAAAAAGAATGTATCTGCATTTCCCGAAAATGAAAATTTTAAAATGGGTATTTTCATGGCTTTGCACCTCTACAAAGCAATATTAAATAATGTAAAAGAAAAAAAAAAAAAAAAAAAAAAAACATTAGAAATTTTTTCCTTTATGTGAGTTTTAAAAAACAACCAGGAACGGTATCTACTGCTGAAATAGTTGGTCAATTAATCAAAGAGTAAAATTTCAATGAAGAATAGAAAACGCTACAAAAAATTTCTAGGAAAATAAAGTTGGATGAAAACTTGAGTTTTTATGAACATACTACAATTACTTTTGATTTAGAATAGAAAAGCTGTCCGAAAATGGAATAATTTCTTGATATTGTGCAATGGAAAAATTGTGTCATCGAATGAAGAAAATGAAGAGATAATGCCAAAGCCTCCTAGCATGAAAAATGTTTCAAATGCTATCGAGATTTTAAAATGAGTTTTTGAAAGGCAAGTAAATATAGAATAGTATTTATCATATTACACTGAAATGGAGAATTATGTTTTGCAAAAAATATAAATGCAGATAAAACAAACAACTTTTTTTTTTTTTTTTTTTTTTTTTTTAGGAAATAAATGTTTTGCAAGTATATAAGTTTCTCTCTTTTTATTTTGTACTTTTAATGATGGAACCCGGGCGCAGAAATCATACCACAATCAATGCAACAAACGTTTCTACTTCTTAAATGAAAAATATTATAGGTAGAAATTTCCTTAACGAATACCGGTCTACGTTCTGCGCCATCGTTCTATCCCTGTACTTTAAAACCGGTTTTAAAAAGTATATTTTTAATCTTTATAATATATTTATAATAAGAGTAATGATTTTAATTATAAAACTTTTATTTTAATGCCAACGATAAATATTAACACGAGTATTTGGTTAAAATCTCTTTGAAAATTGCCTAATTTTTACAGAATTAATGAGCGATTATATATATATTTTTTAAATTGTTTTCACTATAGCGACCACTCGTTATAGAGACCGTCTGTTGTAGTGCGTAAAGGATCGTTATAACGAGAGTCGACTGTATTGCTTTATTTTTAAGTATATTTCCATAATAAATGTGGACTTTGTGCCATGATTGGAATTAATTGAACATAAATAATATTATGCCTTTTCATTCGGTAACAGATTTTGTACGCTAATGAGCTTTAAATCAACGAAAATCCTCGGAAATTTTATATATTGGGTGTTTGAATTAATTCGCAGCGTTTTCTAATAGATGGCGCGACAAGTGGCATTTTCCAATAGATGGCGTGACCAGTATTCCCCGTAAAACTACTATCATTGAGCATCGTTATTAGTATATGTCATTTGGTTAAAGCATAAATAACAATTTTTTTTACTTCATCGAATATGTCTAACTTTATGCCGGATAAAGTGTTTTTGCGGGGAGTTCTATTTCACTACTTTAACATAAAGAAAAGCGCTGCCGAAAGTCATCGAATTTTAGTGGAAATTTATGGAGAGCATGCACTAGTTGAACAAACGTGTCGGAAATGGTTTCTCGATTTAAAAGTGGTGATTTTGAGCTGGAAGACAAGGAACGACCTGGGCAGCCGAAAAAATTTCAAGATGAAGAATTGAAGTCATTGCTCGATGAATATCCATGCCAAACGCTTCAAGATTTAGTTGAATCATTAAGAGTTGACTTTTCAACAGTCAGAAAACGCCTGAAAGCCATGGGAATGATCCAAAAGCAGGGAAATTGGGTCCCATACGAACTGAAACCTAGAGACGTGCTCGTCCGCACGTCGCAAAACCGGTCAAAACCTACATCGGAACGACCAAATGGGAGGTCCTACCTCACCCGCCGTATTCCCCAAACATTGCTCCATCTCATTACCACTTGTTTCGATCGATGAGCCATGGCCTGTCTGAGGAACACATCACTTTTTATGAAGATTGTAAAAAAATTGGTCGATTCTTGGATTGCCTCTAAAGACGATTCGTTCTTCCGACGCGGAATCCGTATGCTGCCAGAAAGATGGGAAAAAGTAGTGGCTAGTGATGGTCAATACTTTGAATAATCTATTTGTAATTATTTTTGCACAATAAAGCCTCAATTTTCGAAAAAAAGCGCTACTAATTAATGCAAACACCCACTACATATATTATTTTTTGTTTGATAACTTAGACGAATAACTTCATTTATTTCTTGCCTTTTAATACTGTTGGTGATTTCTGGCGGCTTTTGGCTTTAAATGAAGAAAATTTGCTTGCAAATGAAAGGGTTAAGAAATTTCTCCACATAAGAAAATTTTGTTTCATTCATAGTGGTGTCAGTTCTGCGCCAGTGTTAAATCCTTGCTATTACTAAAACGATAAAATAATGTTCTAGAAAGACCTCAGGAGTAGCCGTTACTAAAAAAAAAAAAAAAAAAAAAAAAAAAAACTTCCAATGGCTCATTAAAAAAAGAAAAAGAAAGGCGTTTTTTTTTTTTTTTTTTTTTTTTTTTTTTTTTTTGTTCTGACCCGATTGGTTTACAACAATGGATGGGAAACAAAAGCTGAGCCGCAATCGGTAAATCGATTACCTAAAATTTGAAATAAGTTAAAAAATGTGTCATCGAGATCATGATAAGGAACACTGAGAAGGAACACTGAGAAGACCCTCTGAATTTTCGAGGATAATGGACCGTTATGCTTATCTAAAAATGATAGAATATTTTTTTTTTTTTTTTTTTTTTTTGTACATCCCACAGCTTTTTCAATTTATCTGAAGACATTTGTGATGACCGTTAATACCCATCCAGATGAGCAAAAATTACCATGGGACGTAGGGTCTCATTCCATTCTGGGAGACGCGACAAACACAAACAAGTTGGTTGGCTTGGCCTCCATGCTTAACAGACATAAACCCACAGGACATTTAATGCTGGTGGGGTGGCACATGAAATCTTTAGTGTACGAGATGCCTGTCGATCTGGTTAAAGATTTTGTAGTGATACGCAAAGAATTATCACAACACCAAGAACTTCGACGGTGGGCACCAGTAATTCTTTCGCCGTTGCAAACTGAAAAAATACACGTGTCCTCCCCTTTGAGCTCTGTGAAATTTTCTATGATTAACCCTTTGCTGGTCCTATTTAATTTCACTCCTTCTTCAATGTTGCCAAATTTAGAGTCATTTTTATTGAACACCTACTACTAAATTTTAATTGAAACGATTGCCTAATCATTTCGAAGGTTATTCGTCTATTATGTAGATGAAATATCACTCCTCAAAATTATTGGTGGTAGTTGAATAAAAGAGTCTCTAAATTTGACATCACTGTTTTTGAGCGTTACGGCTGGCAATGGGTCAGTAAATCAGATTGCGCAAATTTTAGTTTTGTTCATTCGCTTTCCTAACGCAGTTGGAAGTTAATGTTCCAAATGTAATTTTACTCTTTTCTGTCTCGCAGTGTGGAATGCGGCCTTCAGTTCCGTGGTAATTATTGCTCGCCCTGAGGGGTACTATGACCACAATTATTTTGTAACAATAACACTGTTCTGTAGGAAAATCAGCCCCAACATCGATTTTGCAAATTCATGTGTTAAATGACTACCTGAATCCGAATATGATGCCCATTTTGCCCTATAACCCACCGTTTTGGGGGGATCCCCCCCCACATTTTTTATCACATTTCGGTAATTTTATAGCTATATATTTTATTTTATAGGGAGGGAAACGAATATTTTAACGGTTAAATATCCTCTGAGTTCTGCAGCGTCGGCAAATTCTAAAACATGAACATCTGCAGCAAGGGGAAAATTTAGGAAGGGAGGTGATTTGCCCTTGAAATTATATGTTAGATTTATTATATTTTAATTATCAATTATTGTTATTGTTTATTATACGTTATACTTTTTTGTTTTCAAGAGATAATTTTTTCCATTTTCTGAACAAAATCCATGTCCATAAAATTACCACAGAGTAATAAAAATTGGGACAGGAAGTGGCGCCTCGAGAAAACAGTGGGTGATTTTGCAAAATTACATTCATATTTGGATTCAGAAGGTCATTTTACATAAGCATTAGCAAGGGTGCTGGGGTCGAATTAAGAAATAGATTTTAACAACATTTTGCGTTGTTGCGAATTAAAAAAAATATACTTACTAATGCATACGATGGCGGTTATTTATTTTAAAGTGATAGACATAACTAAAATTTTAGCAATGTTCTGTATAGTAAATAAAGTAGTAATTGAGACCGCTGTTTAATTCAACACATTATACTGAGGGCGCCAATCGCAGTTTACATGTTGAGATATTTCCCGGACAGAAACAACTTGATGTAGTCTGCGTACATAATTGGGCAGCGAAGGGATCTGCGAGCGAGAATTTGTAGCGTTTAAGATCTTTTACAGGACGCAAATATCCTGTAGTTTCGCCACTGTCAATTATTTAAAGCAACACATCGTGTTGAAAATTCTATAATCGCAACTGTAATTGCCAACGTAGCACCTTTACGCTACGAAAAAATGTTATTTTAATTTATTTTTTATTTTATCATTGAAAGTCGTTACAGTTCACTGATTAAATAAAATAAATATTTCTATTAAATTTTTCTGGTAGCTAAAAGGTGCTAAGTTCACAACTGTAAGCACAACTAAATGGGAATCATCTAAGTTTAGAAATTTTAGCGTTTGTCGAACCGCTTATAGCTGATGGTGGCTAGTATATACCATCAATAATAGATTGTCTAAGTAAATGACTACGTAAATATTTTTTTTTGCATATTTACCATGCATAAATCATAAAAACATGACACCGTTGCAAGAATTATAAATATGATTTATTTATTATTGTGAAGATTGAATTAGAAATTTTATTTCAGAGAAAATTCATTTAAAATCTATGTTCTTTAGTATAGTTACTAAAAATTCAAAAATCCCTTATTCAGATAACAATTAGGATAAATCCCACAAAGGTGACAAAGTTACACTAAATACCGCATTTATCATGTAGTCATTTTCATGACTAGCTATTTAACTCAATAATAAGGAAAATCTGTTAATATACTTACCTAATGCTTTTACAATTATTTTTACCATTAGCATTTATATTCAAATGTTTATAGCTTTTTTAAGTAATACACAAAACATATGTTTTTTTTTTCTTCTTCTTCTTCTTCTTTTAGAATTAGTTGTTACATTGTTTATTTATTTATTTATTTATTTATTTTTTCAGATTTAATAAAATTTGAAAAGTACATAGGAGGAAAAAAAAAAAATCTTGATTTTTCTTAATGATAAGAATGAATTTTTTTTTAGTATTATATTTGCATGCATGCATTCTGATGATATATTTGCATAGTATCAGAGGGAAAAAATGAAAGAAAAACCTTGTTGAATGTTTTAATATATATGACATTTAAACTTTCTAAATGGGACGTAATCGTTTAATTGAAAGAGCTATTTTGTAGATAGATATTTTGTAGTAGTAGTTCACATTTTCTTAAAATAGAAGAAAAAAAAATTACGCAGTTAAAAATAAAATAAAATAATAAAAATAAAAACAATATATACATATATAGGGGAGACCGGGGCAAGATGACTATGCTAACAATTTTTGTTGTTTATTAATTTATTTTAAAGGATAGTAAAATTAATTTTACATGAACTGTTAGAGTAGTCCTTTGTAGTATTAAATATATTTCCATTTAATTTTTCAAATAAAAAAAACAAAGGATAATTTTATTTTTTCATAACCTTAATAAATCGTCATCTTGCCCCAGTACTGGGGCAAGATGACTTTGGCCTTGGGGCAAGATGACAACACCGAAAAAGGTTGAACATATTTTATCTTTTGAATATGTTACACGGTTTAACAAATGATAACTGCGTTTTTACATCTTACAAAGTATCGAACTAAGCGTAATGCATTGTAACGTAATGCTGAAGTGTTTAGTTGTGTAGCTAACAATAGTCACAAATGAAAATGCCATTTTCATAATTGGAATATTCCTTATGCCACCGTTCTTGGCATTTACAGCACTGGATCCATTCTTCTGTTGGAGGGTCACAATATTCCTCTTCACAAGCAGGACATCCTTTGAAGTTGATGCAACTGGACTGTTTGGCCTGGATTTTATAGACTTAGGCCTACAGGAACTTAGTTTGAGTTTTTTTACTCCCTTTTTAGCTTCACGAGCTTCTTTTCTCTGTTTTTTAAACCTTCCTGTTCTTCCTTCTACTTTTCCATTTGTTCTAACATTTCTTTGATGAGTGTGCTTGTAAGAATGCTTGAGCTTAGTTTTTTTTTGCTTTTTTTTTTCGCACACTGTGTTGCTTTAGGCAATGGTTTGAAATCAAAAACGTTAACAGGCTTCTGTGGTGCATCGGAATTAGCATTTGCCATAAGTTCTGGTTCTTCTGAAGGGTTTATATGTTGGTTTTCTTCTACCAAGGTCTGAGAATTAGCACTATTATTCACTCGTCATCTTGCCCCGGACTGCCTGTTTAAAAATATTCGTTTTCATTGCCATGGAGGAAGGCGATTAAATGACATTTATTCCTGGTAATAGGTGGTATTTAAACTAAGTTACTCATAAATGTTAAAGAGAAACTATATATCTTACCAGTTGCTGTAGCAGAGCTTATTTACATATGCATAAAAGTTATAACGTGGCAGCGGTAAACAATCAAAGCTTCACAACTAACACAAAAATGGCGATTTCAGCGTTTCTATACTATTGTTTAACGAACGGCCGATAGAAGAGCCAGTAGTGCCCGATTGAAGCTGCCACCCAGTGGAAAACGGAAAAATTAAGACATTAGTCATCTTGCCCCGCTCTTCATCTTGCCCCGGTCTCCCCTACATATATATATAGATATATATTGGAATAATTGTAGGGTTTAAGCCCGATTGACTACGCTAAGGTCCTAGGCCGATAGGGGAGTGCCCTCCGTGAGGGCAATTTAAGGGTTCTTAACCCGTATTTACGTAAGTTTCGGTGAAAACTTCGGAACTCTCTAAACGGCTATAATCGAACCCGGCACTTCCTATAAACCAGCTTTGAGCTGCCGATGGTGGGCTATATATATATATATATATATATATATATATATATTCCTACTATTATTTTACTCGAAAGAATCCTTTTATTTTTTTAAACTGTAAAACCCGTTAATTTATGATATATCAAATTTTCCGCGGGAGTTTTCTTTTAAATTTACGGAAAACTCCCTACCTAACTAACGAATAATAACAATTTTAGTAGAATTTTACGGCCTAATTTAAACGAATATATATATATATATATATATATATATATATATATATTATTTATTTATTTTATTTATTTTATTTATTTATTTATTTATTTATTTATTATTTTTATTTTTTATTAAAATTGAAAACAATTATTCCATGTTTGATGCAGAATTATTTTTACTTATTTGATGTGATTATTATTATTTTTTTTTTCGTACAAATTAGTATTTTAATAACATGTCAACATTTAGAAAGTGTAAACATTCTTATTTATATGAAAATTCCATTGGTATAAATCGACATTTATTTACAGTAACGGAAAATTATATAATTCTTATCTTATTACTTGTTGCTTAACATTTTCTCTGAAATTCAATACTGGATATTTTCAACTTCAGTAAACATCTTTATATAACGTTCGATAAATTAATCCTCGATATGAAATTCGAGGGTTCTGAGATGTACCTATCTCTTTAATCTTCATTCCCTTTAGTATTTATGTAGATTGAAGCATGAAATAAACACATCAAATTTAGTTTCATAATATGCCAAAGTATTTCTACCAGAAAAGGAATAAATATACATAAAGATTTGTTTACACTAAACTTGAGGTGTGTTTAATACAGCTGTAATGATTAATACTCTTAAGCTGCTTCTAAATTAGAGCGCTTTTGTATTTATTTAACGAACTTAATGCTTTCCATAGCAAATAATATGTTTATTAAACAAACATAAATTAAAATGTTTCTCGATTTTTATTAATAACACATGAATTGCTGAGCTTTCTCTCTATGTAGATATGCTAATGACAAATGAAATGGTATGTGAATTAAACATGTATACATGGTGTTTCAAAACTCATTGGCAAAAATTTAAGGGGTGGTAGAAAACATCTAAACAAACCATTTTCACCATACAATGCATGGGCGGATGGCAAGCAGTGGCCGCTAAAGGGCGCTGTAAAGCAAAGTATAAAGCGCGCGTTTTCTTACACATCGTCATTTCTACCATGGATTTCAGCAGGCATGGTGACATACAGTAATCAGGAAAAGGCTGACATGCATTTTGTGTATTGTCTGGCGAATGCCAATGCTCTTGAAGCCACAAGACTGTACAGGCAGCGTTTCACGAGAAGACACGTGCCAGACCGAAAAATGTTCGAGTGATTGCATCGGTGCTTGTGTGAAGCGGGATCCTTCGTCTCCGGCTTGCATGATACAGGACGTGACAGAAGTGTGCGGACGGGACAAGTTGTAGACGCAATTCGCTCGAACATTTTTCGGTCTGGCACGTGTCTTCTCGGGAAATAACTGCCTGTACAGTCTTGCGGCTTCCAGAGTATTCCCATTCGCGATACCATACATAAAATGCATGCCCGCCTTTTCCTGATTACTGTATGTCGCCAAGCGTGCTGAAATCGAGAGTAGAAATGACGACGTGTAAGAAAAGGCGCGCTTTACACTTTCCATTATAGGGCCCTCTAGCGGTCACCGCTGGCTGTCCGCCCATGCATTGTATGGTGAAAATGGCTAGTTTAAATATTTTCTACCACGCCTTAAATATTTGTACATGAGTTTTGAAACAATATGTATATATATATTTACAATAATTTTATATTATTTTATATAACTTTTTTTGTTTTATCATTGATAATCTCTATAAAAAATAAAAACCTTAAAAGAAATGTACGTTTATTATTATTATTATTATTATTATTATTATTATTATTGTACGATTTATCTTCATTAAGTTGACCAAGCATGCTTTTATTTTTCTTCTTCTAGTTATACTATATCTAAAAAAAAAAGTACTAATCATTATTACTCTGCATAATTCTACTGCAGATCATTGCAAGGCAGTCTGCAATATTCACTGAAAAATGTTTTAGAACTTGCTATTTCTTTAGGAATTTATTGTTTGTTATCAATATGGTTACAGTGATAGAAATTAATAAAACTCCTTTAAATGACGTCATTTAAAAATATTATTAAAATTTATGAACTCATTATTCAATAAATGTAAATCTTAACGTTTATGCACATCCATTAAGAACCTTTGTTTATACTTCAGATATTAAAAACGGCCATTTATTATTCCAGTATTTTTTGAAAAATGAAAAATATTACATAAAGAACGGATCTGAGAAGCTTAAATATGTACAGGGTACACATATTTTTTATCTTTACTATAGTTCCTAATGTAAGGAAACATCATTAATCATTATACTGAGAACTTTGAAAATGAAAGTAAATAAAGTGTTTTAAAATGAGTTTATATTTCATTTTTATTTCTAAGAAATCCCATGTTCAGTACCGATAGAATCGTTTAAAGTGAAGTTTTAAATTATTCTATTAAGATTTGCATATGTGAAGGTAGTTATGGCTAAAATGTCCATTATGAAAATACCCATTGTTAAAAACAAAATAATAATAAAATAAATAAATAAATAAATAATAATTTCTGAAATTTAAAGAAATTATTATAAAAAAATATCTTCTATCCTCTTAATAATCGAGAATCAAATGCACATAGTTATTATTTAATTATTAGTGTGAATATATATATATATATATATATATATATATACATATATATATATATATATATATATATAATTTTTAGTAATAATAATAATAATAATAAATAATTATACATATACAGTTTATATACGTATAATTAAAGAAAATAAAGACCTTTTTATTCAAAAAAAAAAAAAAAAAATTCTTGTCCATTTAATAGTTAAGCATATTTTTTTTTAAATAAGTATTGTTTACCATACATTACTTGTAAGTTCTATTGTATATTATTATTATTTTAATTATTAGTGTGAAAACATACAGATATATATATATATATATAGTTATATATATATATATAGTTATATATATATATATATACACATATATAGTTAAAACTGTTGTAGGTAAAATCCATGAAATCTTCGCCAAAGACTTTTCTGATTATTTTTTCTTACACAGGTTAGATTAAAAATTTAGATCTGTAATTCTGAAAAATATATTTAACCTTGAATCAATTTTGACTATGATAAATGCATTAGAAAAAAAAAAAAAGAAAGAAAGAAATTGTAGACTAAAATCTTATAATATTAAATAATACTTTTATTAATCTTATTCTGTATAAAAAGCTTTTTTGTGTTTGAGAAATTCGTAAGAGAAAATAAAACTCAAACAAATAACTTTTTAAAAAAATATAATTTGGTAATAAAATAAAAATTAAATATTCTATCAGACAAAATTTAGTTTAGTACGGCGGACTATCAATTTCAATCTGTAAAATTTTTATTTTATTTTATTATTATTATTATTATTTAATCTCATTTTTGGTCGTAAAACTGGACCACGTGCTTTTTTAAAATGGCTGAAATGAATTAAAATGAAAAGTTGCCACCAAAATTTCATATTTTAGTTATTTTTGAAAAATCTAATTTTCGTGTTGAAAAACTTTGCACCCCTTTCATTTGGTACCGAATTTGTAACGATAGAACTGACATTTGTATTTTACTTTGGTGTTACACAGAACTGGTCAATAAAAAAACCAGATTGAAACTAACAGTCTTCTGTCCTAAAATATTAAAATGTTTAAAGCAAATCTGCAGTCAAATTTTACATGTAATTTTATGTTATAAAAAAAAAAAAAAAAAAAAAAAACTCATTTTATTATTTATTTATTTATTTATTTATTTTTATTTATTCTTTTTTTTTTTTTTTTTTTTTTTTAACACATACTTTTATATGGCATTTTCAAATTACTTACTGATCACCATACCATTTTTTTTTTTTTTTTTTTAATAGACAGAAGCAAATAGAATTATTCATCATTCTTAAAAAAGGGTAACTTACAAAACATTAAGAACGGTAATCTTAATTCACACATTTTACCTTTTAACATAGTTATTATGTGTGTCAGACACACACACACACACACACACACACAAATAATTAATTAATTAATTAATTAAATATAATAACAATAATTCAGGAGATTTGGAAGAAAATAGTTGACAAATCTGGTGAATTTAATATATATATATATATATATATTTTAATTTCACCAAAAATTTCCCCATAGATAAAATAAAATGCAAAAGCGTATTGTATTTTCTTACCATAATATAGAAAAAGTCCTGTTGTAGAATGTAGGAATTCTATGATTATTCCAATAAAAAAGTTCAATACAGATTCCTTCAGGGGAAAAGAAAAAGTTCCATTAACTTGCACTTGTAATATTTTAACATATATTTCTTATGACAGTTGCCAAGTTATGAAAATGTCAGTACCATGTGAATTTTATAAATTAAAACTACCTTTTTTTTTTTTTTTTAAGAGTAAATTCACATGATATTTTGGTAAAATAATTTTACTTGCTTTAGTAGCACGGTTATTTATGCATACCCCCCCCCCCCCTCCCTCGCACTTCCTTCAAATTTTGCTCTTTAATTGTTAAGAAAGAAGGACCAAAATCTGGACAATTAGTTATTTTAAATTGGTTTCCTGTTTCGGTTCCTCATTTTCAAAAATTTGGACAAATTTGAGAAAATTAAAATAATATTAATAAAATTAAGATTTTTTCCCCTTTGTATAAGTAGGAATTTCAAACAACTCTAACAGATAACATACATCATTGTGATGTCTAGACAAGCAATTAAATCTATGACAGGAATTATTTCTTGGATACATGTATGAAGTACACCTACTCATGAGATGTGACAAGATTCTTACCGAGGGTTTAACTAAATTACGAGAATATAAATCTAGTGATGAATAGGTATATAATCCTATTGGCAAGATCTATTATGTCTGATTTCTCATAACAGTTTGATTTAGAAAAGTTAGAGAAAAACAAGCAAATTCGTAACAGTAAGCTGTTTATTTTTTAAACTTTTAATTTTTATTACTTTAAATATAATCTTATATATATACATATTAATATAGAAATAATCAGAATTTAATAATTTTAAAGTTGCAAGCATATTTTTTGTTTATTTTATCCATTCAAATATTTGTAATGAATTTTCTTATTACATAGTTTAAATATTTTATGTTTAGGGCAAATATATATATATATATTTGCCATAAACATAAAATATTTAAACTATGTAATAAGAAAATTCATTACAAATATTTAATACACATTATCAAACTTCACATAAAACTATTTGTAAAGTAAACAATTATTTTTATTTAAATACCACTCAAGGCTTATTCTCTCGAGTGTTAAGTTGAAAAATGGTTTTTCAAATCTGTCTTCAAAATGGAGATTTTCTTTTTAGAACAAAGTATGATAAAATATTTTTTTTTTTTTTAAGAAGAAAATGAAATAATTTAAACAAATCTACATACTTGCGCCTAAACTAATCCATGTTTCCAAAATTTGAAATTGGAATCATTTTTTTTCTTTCTACGTAGAAAGGAAAAAGTAATAGCAACAATTTTTCATAATTTCCCCAGAAGTATTTTATAAGTACTCTAGATGAATGTTAATAAGTGTAATTCTTAAAGGGATTTTTTAAAATAGTGTTTCCGTTGTTTAACTTAAAATTGTTTTGAGAATAAGATATTATATACGTTTTACTTTTATAATTTTTTATCGTTTCTATATTTGGTATAAGTATATTCACTTTTTTCTCTTCACAATAAACCATTAAAATATTTACTGTTAACTTAACGTGCTATGACAATTTTTTATAATTTTCTTCGCATTTATTTAACGTAGAAATATGTTTAAGTTAAAGTCCATCATTAAATTTTGTCTTAATTTCCGCACATTTATAATAAATTTTATTACATTAAAATTTTCAGAAATTTTATATTTAATAAAAGCGTATGGGAATTATACACTTTAACAGATTTTGTTTGAACTTGTAAAAAAAAAAAAAAAAAAAAAAACCTAAAGTATATAATTATTCATAATAGTTCATGTGGCAGTGTTTCTATTTAATGTAAATAATAATCGAAGCCAGTAAATAATAATCAAGTAATTTAAAGTAAGTAATAATCAAGTAATTTAAAGTAAATAATATTCGAATAAAGTAAATATTAATAAGCTTTTGCAACAAAGGCCACATACAAGCTTTGTGTGGCGCCAAATAACATTGAGTAATATTTTCGGTTGTTACATTTAGACCTTCAACATATTATTTACAACATTATTTAAAGTATATCAAATAACGTTAAACCAAAGTTAAAATTAAAACATGATATAAAAAGAATTATTATTATTATTATTATTGTTTTTTGTCTTTTTTATCATTGTTAAAAATAGTAACAGGATGGATAAAAAAAAGAATACAAGGGTAATAAAATATTATTTATTAACAACAGACAGAAAATATAAAGGTAATTAAGAAAGTTACTTGATATCACTTTTCGAGATAATTTCCAAATTTTTTTAGACGTTTACATGAATGCAGGAACAAACTGGTTGATTCGGTTTGGTAAAAATCACGCCCTTATAGATTAAGTCATTCTTCAGTATCCAGTTTCATATCACTGTCTATAACTCTATGTAAGATAAACGTTCCTTCATTTTTTTAAATAATTAAATAGTGATCAGGTGCCATATCGGGCAAAATGAAGATCGCACCAGACTTCTCACTTTCAGAGATGCCAACTTTTATAATTTATTCTGAGCATTGTTAGGATCTGCCTTTTTATCACATGATACATATGTATGTTTGAAAAATAATTTCCTTCTTACTTAAATATTCTACATAAATTGTGGCGTGAAAAAAGGCGATACTAACAGTGCTCCAGAATACAGTAGTTATAGTACGTGCCCTTTTTTCAGGACACTTTCGGGAATGAGAAATTTTCTCTCTTTTTGCCACTACTAATTTAATGCAAAAATCTTTATTGTATTTTTATAGTAATATGTCCTGATTAAATGGGATAGAAATTATTGTATAAAAATAGTGGTAGCAAAAAAGGTGGAAATTTCTCCCTTAGAAGAATATTCTAAAACAAAAAGGGGGGGGGGGGTAGAGAGTATGACCCCTGGGAATAAATTTCAAAAAATTGGCAATTCCGCACATTTTTTTTTTCAGCATTTATTAAGTTTGAGAAGCATTATGTGCATGTCATGTAGATGGTAGGACATCATCTAGTAACGTGCAGACACATCATTTTCCAGTAAAAATCTAATCACGACTGGCACCTCCGAGCGAGACCGTTGGATGCCATCTTAGCACCTTTTGACTACAGGAAAGAAGAAAAAGTAACATAAATATTTATTTTACTTAATAAGTGAACTGTAACTGTTTTCACTGATGAAGTTATATATATATATATATTCAAGTAGCCAAAAGTTGCTAAATTGGCAACTATAAGAGACCATTGTTCTGCACACTTTGCCATATTAAATCCCTCTAACGCAACTACGGAGAAACACTGCCTATTAGAACAACAGCTTTAAGACAACTAGTACCATTTATCGCCACTTTGTGAAGAAATATTCCCTACACAATTACAACATTTTAAATGGCGCTGCTTAAAACAACTTTTTCTTTTTCTTCTTCTGGTGAACTCTTGTATTTAGTTGCAGCATGAGTATCGAACAAATATTATATATTAGTAAACAGTTCCGATTTTTCTTAGAGATACAACTTTTTAAGCATAAGTCTAACAAAATTACGTTACTTTATTCAATATGTATAATTGTATATATTCCGTAAATTAATGTTATTAAATTGAATTTGAATATTTATATTTTTATATACGCGTCTTTATGTCACATGCAACACAAATTCAGTCACATTAGTCAAATTATTACAATATTTTAACTTTTAATAAGTAAAGTTTGTTTTGAAAATGGTAATATTCTTGTTTATGTAATCTGTCTTAACCGTGAGCATTCAATCAAGAGCTTATCATTGAAAAATTTACAGGCATTTTAGCACATATAAATGTTATTTAAAAGTCAGGTCAGAAAAATTACCTAACCGCCAAAGAATTATCATTTATGTATTTATTTATTTATTGGAAAACAACAACAACAACAACAACAACAACTATATATATATATATATATATATATATATATATATATATATATATATATATATATATTGTATTTGTTGCGAGTACTATTGATTATATCCATTGAGCCAAATGTTTATCACAAATTCAAAGAAGCAATGATGAAATAAATTGCGGTTTGCACGGATGACATTAGAGGGTGTCATATCTGGAGACATGGGCAAAATATAAAAGAAAAGACGAAAATGCAAATAACTGAATACTTTTGCATTGATAGCTGCTGTTAATTAGTTAACAATTTTATTAAAACATATCTCAACATTTTTTGTAATATAGCGCAAAAATTTTAATGATTTTATAAGGATAATGGGTAAAATGTGGCATTATATTATTTTATTATTATTATTATTATTATTATTATTGGTGCATTAAAAAAAAAAAAAAAAAAAAAAAAAAAAGTATTTTCAGTTTTTCGAATAGAGCCATCCAAAAATACGTTTTATGAAATTTAAAACACATAATTCTAATTTGTGATGAATGTAGAAGATCAGTATTTATTCCATTAAAGCATCAGGCAAATTTATTCGAATTGACTTGTATATGCGTATGTAATAGAAAAAAAAAAGAAAAGGCTAAGGATTTTATCGCTAAATTAAATATTTTGCAAACACATAATATATTATTCGACGGGAAAATTAATATATATATATATATATATATGTATGTATGTATATATTAATCATTTTACATTATGAACAAATATGCGATATTTTTTTCTTTCTGTTTATGCCTTTATTTTCCTGTGCGATTTAAATAAAGGCGTGCATATTAAGGCGTAACACGCAGACGTGTGTTATGGCGTATTTTGCACTTATCATAAATAAATTATGATCGATGTTTTGTTATTAAACTAGAAAGCCTTGTCCGTTTCGCTATTTTCTCTGTTAAAATGAATTTTAAATAATATATATATATATATATATATATATATATATATATATATATATATATATATATATATTATTTATAAAAAAGTAATACAATGGAATAGCTCTGATTATCAGTTGGGATACTTGTTACCCGTGGTGCATTGGGTCTTTCTTGGGCAATTCATGGCTGCCAACTTATGCCTTTTTTTTTTTAACCTGGAAATTTTTCATAATTTTTTTAGCAGTTTTCGGCGATGAAACATTATGATTTTTTTTTTTTTTTTTTTTTTTTTTTTTTTTTACAAAAGAAATAGTGGTATTAAAAAGCCGTACAAGTATGCACCTATGGTATTTATTAGTCGACAAAAAATCAAAAACTACGATTTTTATGATAGTTGTATCTCAGCATCTGTTAAATATTTTTGTTTTAGCACCATGTAGCTGTCACACTTCCTATTATAGTATCATTCCTTTCGGACTAATACATTAATTAAAGAAAGAAGATATTCCTTTTAAATAAATAAAATAAATAAAAAGTAATAAAAATTAATTTTAATTAAATTTAAAGTTTAATAAATTTAATCATTTCATCAATATTACTATTTCTACTAAAAATACAAAAGAAAAAAAAAAGTAATCCTAATAAGGTGAAACTGTAATTTTTGAATATTTGGCTTGAATAATATGTAAATTAAACTAATATTTTTCATCTTGATTATTAACGTTATTAAAAAAGTACCATCTTTTTACATTCTACTGCCATTTCCCCTAAATCATTATTAACTAAATTACAGTAACATACACTGATGGAAAACAAAATCCCAACACCAGGAAGGAGCTGTGCTAGATAAACGAAATTTGGTAGGCGTGTTTATACATCTAAAAGATGACGTCGATAAAAATTTCGAGCTACGCGCATAAGTGTGGCGCTAGTAGCGACACTATGAACATGCAAATGAGGTTTGCTTTAAATAAGCGCTGTAAGGTTCGTGATCGTTATTTGCAGTTGAGATTTGACGTAGTGGGTTAATGTTAGTCAAAGATGCCTCTAAGAAGACGAAGAAGCCATTATCAACAGCTCACTGAGTTTGAACGAGGTCATGTAGTAGGGCTACGAGAAGGTGGGTTTTCTTTCCGCGATATTGCAGAAAGACTTGGCAGGAATGTATCCACTGTGCATGAGTGTTGTCAACAGTGGTCAAGGGAAGGTACTGCCTCAAGAAGACCGGGTTCCGGGCGGCCACGTGGCACTACTGAGAGGGAAGACCGCCGTGTTCGGCGTATGGCTGTGGCTAATCGTACTGCGTCTGCAGCTGAAATTCGAGCTGCAGTTGGCACCACAGTGACACAACGAACTGTTACAAATCGGTTACTTCAAGGACAGCTCCGAGCCAGACGCCCTGTAGCGTGCATTCCACTGACTCCAAACCACTGCCGTTTGCGACGTGAGTGGCGTCAAGCTAGAGCTCAATGGAGGACGGAGTGGAGATCTGTTGTGTTTTCTGATGAAAGCCGGTTCTGCCTTGGTCGCAGTGATAGCCGTGTGTTGGTTAGAAGGAGGCCAGGTGAACGCCTGCTAGCGACCTGTCTGTGGCCTAGACACACAGGGCCTACTCCTGGAGTTATGGTTTGGGGAGCAATTTCGTATGACAGCAGGAGCACTCTCGTGGTTATCCCACGCACCCTGACTGCAAATTTGTACGTCAGTCTAGTGATACAACCTGTTGTGCTGCCATTCATGAACAGCATTCAAGGGGGTGTTTTCCAACAGGATAACGCTCGCCCTCATACCGCTGTTGTAACCCAACATGCTCTACAGAGTGTCGACATGTTGCCTTGGCCTGCTAGATCACCAGATCTTTCTCCAATCGAACACGTATGGGACATCATTGGACGACAACTCCAGCGTCATCCACAACCAGCATTAACCGTCCCTGTATTGTACGCCCAAGTGCAACAGGCATGGAACTCCATCCCACAAACTGATATCCGATACCTGTACGACACAATGCATGCACGTTTGCATGCTTGCATTTAAAATTCTGGCGGTTACATCGGTTACTAATGTACCAACATTTCACATTTGAAATGGCTCTTCTCGCCAATGAGCTCAACCTGTGATCTTGAAACTTTAATCAATTAAATATGTTACCTAGGCAAATGTATTGCTGAAATTTCATTACTGTACAATAATTTTTTCTTGGTGTTGGGATTTTTTTTTTTCCATCAGTGTATATATAAGAATTTAGTACTGCTTTTAGCGACTATTTTACAGAAATTTCATTTTATTTTTGTTTATAATTAAAACCAGAATATTATATATATATACACACACTTTTACAAAAATGAAGTAAAGATCGAAACATTTATTAGACAATTTCTACTGAAGAGCAATCAGGTACACAATTTATATGATATATGATGAAAACTTGACTCTAATTAGACTAGGACATTTTAAATCTCTTCGAAGATTATTTTCTGGATTAAATTGAAAGTGAAAGCTAAATAAATTAATAATCTTAATTTAGAGTGCAAATTATTTTCTGAAAATTAATTAAATTATTAAATAATTTATTACATTTCGTTTAAACGTAATACGATTATTATTGATTAATACGTTGCTTTTTGACTTGTGTCAGAATATGTTATCTTAAAATAATACAGAAGTAGAAGTACAATATTGAGAGAAATAAAGCGAAATGTGATTTATTATTTATCTGAAAATAAATAATGCAGAGTTAGAAAAATTTCTCGATATGTATTAATACAAGAATATGCTATCGCATTTTTTTTAATATTTTAAAATTTATAGAAACATAATATTATGCAATTCGTTATTATCGGCAAGAAATTAAGGGTTATATTGTATATATATATATATATATATATATATATATATATATATATATATATATATATATATATATATATGTATATATATATATATATATATATATATATATATATATTATTTTTTTTCATATTTTTTATCTTATGCTTATTCGAAATTTTAGATGCGTTACCTATAAGTTTAGAACTTAATGTACTTCGCTACTAAATATAAAAGCTACAAAATATATGTATAAATTTGGAGAAAATGCAGATAAATAATGTATTGATAATTATCTTTAGTTAATTATTATGTGAAAAAAAAAGAATAAATAATTATAGGATACTGGGGCTAGAGGGCGCAGTTGTTAGATATTGATTATTACATAGTTGCCAACCTAATCCGGAAGATTGTTAGTTCCCGTCCCTTTTTTCTACACCACTTTTTAGAGTAATTCTCTTCAAATATACTTACGATTAAATAAGAAGTAAAGTACTCTAAAAAAAAGTCTGGTGTAAAAAAATAGGCGGAAAGAGGCGGGATTAATAACCTTCCGGGTTAGGTTGGAAAGTATGTTATAAGGATTTTTTTTTTTTTTTTTTGTTCAAGTTTTTTATCAAATTTGACTCACCTGTAATTTTATGTTTGTAGCTTTTGATGTTTATGTTTAACCGAATCTATAAGCAAGAGAAAAAATGCGTACCAACCAACCCCGCAGCGGCCATGTAACCTATACATATGGGGTAAGTTCGCTTCTGCTCCATAAAAAGATATAAATTAACTTCAAATAATAATTACACTTTAAAGAAATCAATATTATTTTTGCTAGCACAAAAAAATCATGCACGTGCAATATAAATTATGCGTTAGAAAAATATTAAAATTACAAATAAAACATTAACTTTGAGTAACTTTTATCCTACTGAATAATCAGGTACAGTTATCACATTAGTGATACCGTTATCATAAACACAAAATCGAGGGTCTCAGTTTGTACGGGTCTCATGTCATTCATCTTGCATTGCACTCACTTTTCCTATGTTTAGTGTTTTTTAAATTTATCCCACATATACTAGACAATAACATTCCTCTTCCTCTGAGCTATTGTAAAGATTTGCGCTTTCTTAAAATTACAAGTTTTTTTTTTTTTTTTTTTTTAACTTCATTTTTTAATGATCTAACATTCTTAGGAGTTCATTGTTCACCATCTTTTTTTTTTAAACAAAACTTTGACGTTCTTTATTGTGCATGCTTGTAGCAGTACAGTTTTTGCAGTTTTAGATTAAAACGGTGTTGATATATTTTTTAATGAACCAAATCGCTATAATCCAATGTCTGCAGTAAGGTGGAAATGAGCACACTCTGGAGCCGTTTCCTTTATAAAAATTCAATGATGCAATTGATATATGCGAGACATGATTATTTAAAAATAACAATATGGTCTCTCTTTGGACATTTTGCATACCTTACAAAATGATGAGTAGATTTGACAAAATGAACTTCTATCAAACAACCTGAGAAGTTTGAAGTTTCTGAGATTCTTACTCAGGCATCGCACTAAAAATCTATTCTAGGGAATATACAGCAGACTTCCGTATAACGCGGGGATACGTTCCGCGTAATAGGCAATCGCGTTATAGGTGACATGCATTGAGCAGACGATTTCAATCTGTAATGAGACCGAAAGCGTCGTGTGTTGGCATAGTGACGGGCAGCCCTTATCTGCAGTCAAAAGTAAGTAACCTTGAAAAGGTTGAAAGTAGAGAAGATGTCGTCACGTGCTTTCTTTATCGTACGCGTTATACGAGACTCTTTATCGCGTTGTATGAGTAACAGTCGTAGATTTTTTTTCGCGTTATACGAATTCGCGTTTTGCGTCAGCACGTTATACGAGAGTTTAGAGGAAAAAAAAAAAAGTTAAATTGAATTGCACTGGCAGAGACAGAAATGGTCAGAGCTACTAAACTTATTATCTTGTCTGGTAGTGTAACCCTCCTAATTGCTTAGAGCTTTTACAAGCAATAGAGAAATCAGGGGGTTTAGCCGTGGTTATACCTGTTTTATCTATGTTTCATACATCATCATTTTCAAAATTTAAACAGATTAAAATGGTGTGTAGATTGCTAAAAAAAACTGAAACGATTGTGAAGTGGAAGCTCGATACTCGTGCTTGACTTGTTTCCTCGCATTTTCTAATGAAAGGGGATTAACTTGAACAGCCCTGACATTTCATTGTAATGTCAAATCTGGGGCCTACATAATCCAACGATTTTAGCATACTGCTAGGAAGAATTTTACAAACATTTAAATTTATCCATTTAGCAACGCTGTAACTAGCCCCGTATTAATCTAAAAAATTATTTTGTTTTAAAAAATACGTTGAAATTAGATATAAATTGTTTACATTACTTAATATATATATATATATATATATATATATATATAGTGGACATTCATATTAACACATTAAATGAGAGATTGGATTGAAAAGAAATGCTCAACTCCCCATGTTGGCGTGTAGACATAAGTCAATGCGTTTTAAGAAATAAATCGCACAAATAGATTTTTAAAAACAATAGAAGGAATATTTATTTAAATTTTTAATATATTTTTTCCTATAATTTCTATGTACTTTTCCATTCTTAACATTCTTTCGACTTCTGAGAAGGATTGTATGGATGAATTCGTAAAGTCGAATAATTCAAAAAGATTACCCGAAAAACCCATTGGGTTAGTGAACGCATACTTGCCAAACATCTCATTAATAAACGTAACATTGCTACATCCCTTTAAAAAAAAACGCCCCTTTTCCATGCCACTTTATTTTTAGAGTAAATTTCTCGAAATGTAGTTACGATTAAATAAGAAAAAATTACTCTAACAATAGACTAGTGTGAAAAAAAATGCTGGTACTAAAAATGTTACGATTCATAATGAGATGGTTGGTGGGTATGAGAGCACGGATGAAGAAAGCCACCCGTGATAACGGTCATGTATCGTATGCAGCTGATAACTAAAATTTAACTCTGTGTGATAAATAATGAACATATATATATATATATATATATATATAGAGAGAGAGAGAGAGAGAGAGAGACCAAAAAAAAAAAAAAAAAGGAATGGAAGGATGCATAAGTACTAATAATGCTTATTGTTCAATGCGCTTCTGTAAGTTTAATTTTAAATGTTTTTGTATTAATGTCAGACTTTTTAATTTTTTATGATTTCCCATTTGTGACTAGATTTTCTTTTTCTATGCAGTTGTATGGGTTTTTTGCAGTGTTTTCCATGAAATTACAAACAATATTCTACAATATTTTGTGTATTTAAATGTTTTCTTTTATTCTCATACATTTGACAATCACACATTGCATAGTACTAGTGCGACGTTAAATCCAAATAACCTACACCAACTAACCACATATTTGAATTTTTAAAAGATATAAAAATATAATTTAATATTTAATTTACAGTGATTTATTTTTATTTATTTTCATGTTTTCCAATTTTAAACGCATCACACAAATTATATTTATGTCTGTAATTTTTTTTTTTTTTTTTTTTTTTGTATATACACTATTTGTAAATTTTTTTTATGTAAGTTCGCCAAAATTTCGATGTTTTATATTTTACATAATAGAATAGATGGAAAGAGGTATGGATATGCTGACCAAATGTCCCCATTTTTTGGGAACAAATGGGGAATTTATATATATATATATATATATTTAACATTTTTCTAAGTTTTAAAAAAATTGTAGGAAGTAAATTATTAATTAATATTACTTTATTTTTAGTCCTTATTCACGAGGAATGAAAAAGTTCATCCATAATTAGATAGTTTTAGCCTACTTTAATGTTTCTCTATTATAAAGATACTTTGATCTGGTTAGCCTAGGTATGGCGTATACAGACGTCAGGCGTCGGCGCTGTCACTTTTTTTTCATACCACTATTTTTATAAAGCAATGTCCCTCTTATTCTATCGAAGACAACTGCTGTTTTCTTTGACTGAATAGATATATTTCCTAGATTGAATAATACAGATATTGCTTTATAAAAACAGTGGTATGAAAAAAAGTGATCGTGCCGACCCTTGTGACGTTTATATACATCCGTTTTATGCAATCTGATTCAACTTTTATTAATAATTTAGATTACAAAAGCATAATATAAGCAGGATCATAATATAAGCAGAATCAAAATATAAGCAGGACCTTTTAACACACATATTTTTTACAGCTAAAACAGATTTCGTTAGTAACGATTTTAAATAAAACAAGATAATTAAAAAATAAATAAATAAATAATAATAATAATAAATAATAATAGTGTGAAGAAATCCAGAAGATTGACAGCTCTGAAACACACGAATCATAAACTTTGAAATACAAAACCAAATGCATATTTTCCTTAAGCATTCTATATTTTACTTAGAACGTTCTAAAAAAAAAAAAAAAAAAAAAAAAAAATCTGCTGAAAGCATTGTATTTAAATCATTCTTTTAATTTTGTTTTACTTCCTAATTTTTATGAAACAATAATTTTAATTTTAAATTTCTACCCAAATATTTGCATTCTTAACTTTTACAAACGAAACTGGTATCGGATCGAATGAAAAAAAAAATATTACTTTTATAATCTATGTAAGTTTATTGACCCTTTAATATAATCCAATTGTACTACATTTGAAGTTTTTTTTTTTTTTTTTTTTTTTTTTTTTTTTTTTTTTTATTCTATTTGATTTGGATAGAAAAGTAAAAATGATCCTTTAATTCTATAATTTCCTAAAGTCCTTAAACAATAACGCAAATTCAATTAAAACAGAAATATTTTTGTAAAATGAATTTTTTCCCCCACAATATTATGAGTGGATGAAGTGAATATGTTTTGAAATTGTTACATGATATTAAACATGTTGTTATAATCATTGAATAGAAATTAAAATATTGTTATTCTTTTCTTTCTTAATGTATTGTTTCAATTAATGAAAGTATCATTGAAATAAAAATAAAAGATTATTTATTAAACTAGTCGTCTAAAGGTAATTAATACTCTCTAATACAGACCATTTTTAACATTAAATTTATTTTATAATGTAGTACTATAACAAGGAACCGTGCATATGATGAGTGCTCATAAAAATTCGGGCCGTGGAAACAGTGTATAATATAGGCAAAATAAACGCTAAAACTTATCAAAGTTAAAACTTCCGGATTTTTGCATACGGATAATATTCAATAGGAAAAATCTCTTTGTTTAACAAAGGAATTTTCCTATTGAATAAGGCGAAAATAACTTTATTCAATAGGAATTTTCCTTAAATAAGGCGAAAATAACTTTAAGGAAATAGTGGTATGAAAGTATACAGGCTTGACAATTTTGACTTATGTACAGTCGGGGAAAAAAAATCGCAGCACTCGCTGTAATTTCATTATTAATTGACGCAGGAAAATGTAATAGACACCATTCAACAGGAAATTAAACGCACTTTTTGGAAATGCTGTCGAATTTTTAATTAGGGGTTATCTACATATTGAAATGCGCGCTAACTTTGATTTTTTTAATAGCAATACCCAATTTTGACTTCATATTCGAATTTCTGAGAATCTGGCAGTGCGGAAAAGAGTACTGTTTGCATACTTTATCTTTAGAATTTATAGAGTTATAATCAAAAATGTGTTAGGGGGTTATCTCTAAATGTAGAAAAATAAAATTAAGATCCTATAAGAAACAGATAAAATTTTAATGTTTTACACCGGAAATTTTTCAGGAAAAAAAGAATTATAAAAATTAATAAAAAGGCTGAATCTTCCAGCTTCTTCAATTATTCTGAATTCACTTTCTTAGATTTGTATATACTTCAGTACTTTTTAAAATAATTTTAGGTCTATTTAAATACATTTAACTTGCGATGTATCCAGACTGTACTCTTTCAAATAAGTGCAGTATTTTTGAAATAAAAGTGTCTATTATGGCTGTAGTGATCACCAATAAAGCTTGAATTTTCTTTCGTAGGTGTAACATAAAATATGAAATGAAATCATATGTATATATATATATATATATATATACAGCAACGCATAAACTAAATCTTTTCAGATAAATTTTTGTAAGGGTTTATGAAGTAAATATTAAACAATTTTAATCACAATTACCAGTTTTGGGTCAGTTGAACTCTTTGGAAATGTACGATTCGTATTATAATTTCTATGAAAATATAATTTCTTAATTAACCCTTTCGCGACTGCTGATGTAGATTCACGTCATTTGAAAATCTGTAACTCTCGTAGTGGGCGTTTCTTTCGTAATTTGTGTGTTACTTATTTCTTAAGTGTGTAACCAGTGTTCATATTTTTGCAATAAAATATACTAGGGATAGAAATATATTGATTAGAAAGAATATAGTTATACTGTATATTCATATGTAATATGATTGTGAATACAGAAAACTTGTTCTGAAATATTTTATTTTGAGAGAATAACCCCCTAAGCGGATTTTACTGTCAAAATTACAAAATCCTGCGGTCGAAAAAGTGTTAAAATATATTTATAAAATTAAAAGTATATTTAAAAAATATATAAAGTTAAAATATATTATTAAAAATTTAAAGGCTAAAGTATCCTTAAAATAATTATCCTCCCCCCTAAAAAATAAATAAATAAAAATAAAGCAATATATGAAGCAAATGATTAAGCCTTTTACTTAAGAAACGATTTTAGAAGTCTGTCTTGCATTCCAATACCATTATTATGTATTTCTTTTTTTATTGACAATTTTTACATTTACCAATTTTTCTATTTAAAACAGTAAACCCCGCCTATTTAGTTATTTTTTTTCTTCTAGTGTTCGTTTAAAAGATTCGAAATTTATCACCAGTAATCGATGAAGTAAATACCACTTATGCATATTTTTGTCAACATAAAATGAGGGGTTTAACACGAATACTCAATGTCACATTTACTTTTTTTTTCTGTATTGTTTTGTTTTGAAGAAAGATGAAGGCGGGGCTTGTCTTTAGAAAACATGAATTTTTGATGCTAACACTGATGTCTAAAAATAATCATTTTATTTTATTTCTTTGCGTTTGACGTTGTTGTTACATAATTTGACCCGTAAATAAAAAATAAACATATTTTGTTTAATTTTCCTTGTCATTTTTTAGGATTTGATTCGTTATCTCATGCAAAACTTTACAAGAGACGGCCCCCTAAACCACTCCAAAAGAAAGATTTATTTATATCTCGAAAACTAATAACTGGAATGAGCTGCAAATTTGCACACTCATATTTTTCAGCATCAGGATTCATTTTATGTAAAAATTAATATAGGTCATAATTCATAATTTTTATGAATATGAATTTATTAATATTTTTCAAAATTAAAAATATTTTTCAGAATCAAAAGTAATGATGGATTATGTTTGGGTCTCTTCACTCTATGTCGTAAAAAAAGAATTATATCGATCAAGTTATTTTTTGTGAAGATATTAATAAAAGTTTGAAATATGAATTTAACATTAGCACCTTCAAACTTTGAACGCTTATAACTCCATGAAAAAATAAGTAAAATATACAACCAATATACTTTTACGCGTTGTCGCGATCCCAGGAATTCAAATATAAAACAAAAATGGGGCATTACCATTGAAAAAATCAAAGTTGGTGCGCGTTTTAATATGTAGACGACCCCAAATTCAAAATTTCAGTTAATTTTCCGAAACTACTCACAATTCCCCGTCGAATGATGCCTATTACATTTTTCTACATCTATTAGCAACGAAGTTACCTCGATTGCTGCGTTTTTTTTTTCCCCGACTGTACTATTGTACAGATAATAGTTTACATCTAACGTTCGTATGTTAATTGAAACACCCAAAATTAGCTGTATTCTATTCGTGAAAAATACATACTAACAAAACATAGACAACATAACAAAACTGTGTGGAGCTTTATTCAAGAAGCGTATTTTTTATTTTTTAGGTGAACATGGGCGAAATATTTATTTCAACATATTGTAGTAATCCACTTAATTGATTCTCGTTCCTTCTTTCTGCTACCCATATAATGGTTTAGAAAGTGTTGTTTTGGGCGTAAAATTTTGAAACTCAAATTTTGCTATATTTACGCGGTTTAAGTTCTATATAATATCATTCTATATAATAATATAATTTATCAGTTATTTTTTAAGGTTTGTTTGTCCTCTTCTCTGTTTGTGTTTGTATGTGTGCTGTTATCAGCATAACTAAATAACAAATATTAGCAGAAAATCCAAACTAGGTACTCTAAATTTGTATCGTATGGAGATGCTCCTTGAATTTTTTTTATTGAAATAAGAAAAAAATAATTCGTGTACAGGAGCATAAAACAACTTCAATTACGTCTATGGTCTAAAATTTCGGGTAAGAAAAGTTGAACACATTTAGACTAATGTAAACAAAATAAATAAACATACATTTGTATTTAAATAAAATCGTGTTCAGTATATTCTATGAAAATTACTCCACATTCGTTTAGAAGATTATACCGCAAAGCAACGAATTTCTTTTATATTTCAGTATATTAAGAATGCACTTGGGAATTACTGAAAGAGCATTTCATGTTGTTATGTAATTTGTAATATGTTGGATTCAAATAGGCTATGTGGAGTGTATATAATTTATAGACTACATTCAAAACTACACGAAATTAACTAAATACATTATTCGCCATTGAATGTGGTTGATAAAAATGACTTTAAAACCGTTATCAAAACCAGGAAATTTTTCAGAAATTATTTCTCATACACATACGGAAAAAATTGAAGTAGTTTTACTTTTTTACGTTTTCTTACCCATAAGGTAGAGTAAGTATTGTTTTTGTGTCAAATTTTTGAACGCGAGTTTTTGTTATATTTACATGTTCTGAAGTCCCCTGAATACGAAAATCATGTTTTTAGCAAATGGCTACAACTGTGTGTATGTCTGTGTGTACGTCTGTGTGTCTGTCTCTTATCAGCATATCTCAAAAACAAATTATGGCAGAAAGTTTAAACTTGGTATTCTAAATATGTATCATATAAGGATGCTACAGTAAGGTATTCGTTAAGATCAAGCAAATGGTTCATGTACAGGGACAATCAAGAGAATTCTAATACATTACGTCTATGGGGGAAATTGCAGGTAAGTAGAGTTTAACGTCTATAGACTGCACTAAACCAAATGAAACGAATATATATATTTTTGTAATAGAGATAGTCAACAGGAAAAAAATGTGTATGTAGGAGCCACGCCTCCCCCCTTCAGGGCGGGAGTCCCCCACAAAGGGAAGTAAATTTCCATGATGGGTATATTTCAAAAGAGCTCGCCAATACCTTTAAAACGAATGGTTGAACCATCAATCTGCGATAATATTAAACAAAGTTATCGATATTTTTTTTTTTTTAATTGAGAATAAAATGGACTTTTTAGTGTTATACTACTTCTCGAATATGGAAATCGTTTGCATTATCACAAAAGATAATTTTTTTAAATAATAATTTTAATAAATAATTTTTTAAAAACAGAATTATTTTTTAATAACCGAATTAAATTCTATATAAAAATAGGTGCATTAATGAAACGGTGCGTTAAGGGGGGGGGGGGGAGCCCTCACACAGAGCTAATTATCATATAAAACTCTTCCGAAGCCTAATTTGAATAATTTAACACAGGTTTACATAACAGTACTCGTTATCTTACCTATTAATCTGCAACCTGTATTTATAGTATTAAATTTCAGGGTAAGAGAAAGTCGTGTGAGTGACACACCAGATTATTTCCCCTTGTTATTATGCATTTGATGTACCTTGAATACGAAAGACAAGTCTTCAGCAGTTGATCTGTATATTTCTGTTGCAATTTAAAAACAAAAAATTTGCAGGACACTCAAATTATATATTTTTAGTATCATATGAAATTGTCACTTGAAATGTTTGGCCAAGATTTGTATGCTTAAAAAGCAAAATGTGTAATAATATTTGTCTGACTATATCGAAATATACTTTTAATCTTATTAATAGCCTTATATTTGTATAAATTTAAGGGCTATGTTCAATCGGATTGTTTAGGGGACGGTAGAACGCTTACACAGACATATTTGACAAATAAAACTATTTTTAAAACTATTTTAATATAGAATCTTAATCTATAACCTATATTTTTCTTACATAACGTTACGCTAACAGAAAATCACGAGATTTCCTTGCCAGATTGTTTAAAGTTCTTTTACTAATAATTAGTTTTTTTTTTTTTTTTTTTTTTTTTTTTTTGAAAGCATTCTTATGAAGTTATTATAATAATATCGTAAGAGTTTTGTAACAGTTACTTTTCTGTATTATATAACGTTACGCTTAAGAGAAAATCACAAGACTTTCTTGTCAGATCATTTAAAGTTCTTTTACTAATAATTAGTTTTAATATTATTATTATTATTATTATTATTATTAGCATTTTTATGAAGTTATTATAATAATACCATAAGAATTTTGTAACAGTTACTTTTCTAAAAATCTCCTGAAACTTTTCAGATGAATTACAATAATGCAACTTACGTAGAGATAATTGTCATGCAATTATTTCTTCTATATTTCCTATAACATTATATTAGTTACAAAAATAGGGAAATCGTTTTATTATATTACCATCTTTCGTAAATGTTTCATAAATGAGTTGATGTCTCTCCTGTATGAAAGTAGACTGTAATAACTTAGGCTTCGGTAGAAATACAGAAAGAGTTGCTAGTTATGTACAATATCATTTCAAAGCTACACGAGCAGATAATTAGAATTGTATCTAAATTGTTGTGTAATGCGTGGGTTAAGTTTAATTGCCGACGCTAAAGATTATTCTGCGTGGAATTACCCTGCATGGGGGATATTTATGAGAATTAATTCTAAGAATATTCGAATAGGTGCGTTAAAACACAAACTAACTTTAGGACTTTTAATATTTTTTTTATTAATTTATTAATTTATTATAATAATTATTATTAAATATAATTTTCTAGAACATTGCTATAAGCCATAAAAATATTTTTTGATTCGAGAGCCATTTAACTAGACAAACTTCAAAACTAAATTGACTAAATACTTCAGATCTTTTATAGCAGCAATGAGTTAAAAAATATATATATATATATATATATATATATATATATATATATATATATATATATATATATATTTGGCAACATAATAAATAGATAAATAAATAAAATAAAAATAAACGCAAACACGTTTAAAAAAAACTCTTTTTCAACACAACAATAATTTGTTATTTCGAGTGAATAAAATGTTTAAATTTATAAAATAGAAGACATCCTATGTTACAAAAATTTGCAAGCGTTTTTCGTTTTAGAAATTTGCTAGTGAAATTACTAACTCAAAAAATCACAGACAAATGTGACATTTTATATAAAATATAAATTTTGCTTCTGCATTCACGAAGCATGCTATGTCTCATTTTTATAAATATGTTTGTGTCACGCAAACAGATGCTTATAAAATAATTTAAACGAGTATTTTCCAAAATTACCGTTTTGCATTGACAATATAAAATAATGTTCTGAGATAACTGTGTATGTATTTATACGATGTTCTTTCAAAAAATGTAAACAACAAAAATTTATTCTAATTTGAGTACTACAAATATGGATTCAGTCTACGTTTAACATTACTTAAAAACTGATAAAATTTTCTCATCTAACGCAAATCTGGATAATTTAAAATTCTCTTTTGATATAATAATTTCAAATTTCTTTTTGGTTTTCTTTTTCGTGAAAGATTAGTATAAATAACTATTTTGATAAATTGTTTATTTCTATTCTGTAACTTATAGAATGTTGCAGAATCAAACAGCTGTTCAGTGTGTTTAAAAATATAAAATACTAAAAGCATTTTGTAAAAAAAAAATATATATAATTAATTCTATTTTTGTTTTAAATCAAAATCAAAACACTTTACATTTTTCACTAAATATCGATTTTTGGCTCCGTATTTTCTTACAGCAGGTTTAGTTAAATTTGTTAGAAGCTAAATTGGAAAAGAAAAAAAAAAAGAACATTGGTGACGGTGATAAATTTTCAAATATAAAATAGAACGGCAAAATATAAAATAGATTTAGATCATTCAAAATTGGTACATAGAGGTTTTCGATACCTACAAACCCATTGCGGATATTTTCGAATTTTTAAAACTATTGGGAGGGGCAAAAAAAAAATAGAGATAGATCGTTGAAAACTAATGCACTGAGGTTTTTGATACCTACAAATCGATTGCGGATATTTTCGAATTTGTAAAATTATTAGGATAGACGGGAGGGGGGGGCGAAGGGATAAAATAATAGAAATAAGAGTTAGAGCATTTTGGGAATTTTTTCCGAAGGCAGTGAGTACCCGGTGCGACATTTTTCCTACTCAGATTTTGTTTCTCTTTTTTTTTTTTTTTTTTTTCACGTGATAAAAATTAATGCAATTTTGATAATTCAGTAATTATAGTGATTTATTTAAAAATAGGGACCAGCGAAGCGGGCGTTGCCTGCTAGTATATATATATATATATATATATATAGAGAGAGAGAGAGAGAGAGGGGAACGGAATGATCGGAATATTTCGATTTCCAAAGAAGTGAACCTATGGCAAATTTTTGGTTTATGTTATTGAAAAATGCGTATAGAATTCCCCCAATAAACACGGAAAATGTCGCATCTATAACTCTGAATTCATCCACCTGTTCATGTCAGTTTTATTATACCCAAGTTCATTCTTCATACCATTTTTAAGTTGATTCTTCTCAAATACTGCATTTTTAAGTTGCGTCATTTTTCTTGCCGGATATGTAAAATTTTACTTTGATAGTTTTTAACAATAATTAAAATTTCTGGAAACAAATACGTGATGGGGAACTGCGCGGAGTCCACCTATGCCAGCCAGTTTTTTCAGCATTCTTGCCTACTATTTTACCTGACGAAAGGATATGTTTTATTTTGACTCGAAACAATTGTCGCGAGTTTCTACATTTTATGGTGTTTATTCAAAGTCATATACTTGTTATTTTTTTTCTCCGATATTCGCGTGAATGCAAGCTAGGAAATCTTAAAAATAATCATCACCGGAGGCAATTCACTTAAAGCCTAGCTTCCGCCAAATAGACAATATATTTTAATACTTTCAGGGGCAATGAATTTAAGTTCATTTAAAATCAAGTTCATCCAGAATTTGAGAACAAGATTAAAAGAAAAGTAATAAATGAATGTTTTCGCATAAGGTAAAAAAGTAATAATTTATAAAGAAAAATTCTGGGATAAAATTTTGCAGTTGGAAATTGAAATTAAGTGGTATAAAGTATATACCACCGTCCCTGAAAGGTTTAACTCATGGACAGGGAAGCAATTTTTTTCCTTTAAATCAAGATCCACCAGAGTTCATCCACAATATTAGAATACAAGAAATAAATGAAGTTATTCCTTCAAGTTATAAATGAAACATTTTATAAAAAAAATTCCGGGGCCAGATTTACAATTTGGAATTAAAATTTTGCGTTTGCACAATGCAAACGGCTCCTTTGAAAGGGTTCAGTCCTTCAACAAGACAACACCCTGTACACCAACCATTTCTTCGATTACAGTAAAAAGTTTATGTAGTTCGATTATGTCATACAGATTTAGAACAATTAATTTGGGCCTAGTGCTTTTATATGTTTTAAATTATGCTGATAAGTCTTGCAGATAGTCACACACACACACATAGATTAACCACAAAAAAACTAGATTTGATGATTTAAGTTACCTTAAAATGCATAATTCTATAAAATTCTCCAACATACTACATTCGTAAAAAAAAAAAAAAAAAAAAAAAAAAATTCGTTTGATTATTATGCTGAATGAAAATAATTCTTTCAAAAATATCCCTCATAATAGAAAAAAAAAAGTAAATAAAATATTACTATGAATACAGATTTCTTTCTTTAATAACATCTGAATATTTCCAAATTCTTTTGTAAAATGTGTTGAGAAAAAATTAAAAACCTAAAAGCATGGAATGATTATTCCAGCAATGCAAATTAGTTGAGCGCTTTTACGAACGCTGATTAATTTAACGCCATTTTATTTTTTAATATATTTAGTTGAAAACTAATATAATTATTTTTGCTCGTCCTCACTAAAGTTTTGTAAAATAATATATCTAATAACATAAATAAGAATCAGAAATAAAACCCAAAGGATTTTATTTTTTCATGTTAATTTAATAAAAAAATAATTAATGGAACATATTAGAATGAAAGAAATGCTTTATTTGAAAAATATTTAAAATAATTAGTTTTTAATGTAATTGGTTTCAGTCATGCAGTTATTAATGTAGTTTGAATATATTAGTTATAAGACATTTCGAAAGCATTACTCCAAAACCTATAATTTTATATGGCAAAATAATGTTTCAGTATAAATGTTACTTTAAACATTTATAAATTAAAACATAACATTCTCCTTAAATTGTACTGTGAACGCATTACAAGGGCTATTAGCAGTTCCATATTTAAATGTCGCTTTAAAGTAAAAATAATCATATTATTCAATCAAAGGAAATAATTTGAAACGTTTATTGAAGTTTATAAAAATAAAATAAAATAAAATAAAATAAATAAAAGTGGTATTTCATTAAAGGATTGCTAAAAGCCTTGACATTTGGAGTTTTAAAATAAAATTACAGATATACAGCGTAATTTATCCACGTAGGTCTAATAAGTCTTAATGTGCAAAAAACTGACCGTACAGGGGCAATCCTAATCGTAAACACAATCCAATATTTCATGTCAGAGTTTTGCTTGTTTTTGAACATGTATGAGTGCGTTTTATCTTAGGTTTTCAATGTTGTCAATATTTTAATTTATTCCGGAATTAAGTTATTTCCGCATTTTTATCCCGCCATTAATTCGCACCACTTTATTTAAAGAATAATTTTTGTTTCAATATATAACTATGATAAAATAAGGAAAACTTACTCTTAAAATAAAAGTGGTATGAAATAAAGGCGGAGCTAATAATGCTCCTGAATAAATTAAAATGGTGGCAGCTCTCGGTTTACTATAGACTTTTTGATATTTTTTACGGTATATTTTTATGTTATGGAAGTGTTTGCAACTGTATGATAATTATCGTTCACATAGTTGCCAAGTATTAGTTGCCATAGTTGCCATAGTTGACAATGCATACAAGAAATTTTCTATAGTAAATTTAACTTTGTTTAATCATGGAAAGTTAATATAAAATATTTCTCTAAAAGAAATATTGTAGTGAAACCAAATTTAAAAATAACAAATGTCGGCATATACCATCGCGTGCTTTGAAACGCCGACTGTAAGGTAGTCGGTTGATGGACAGACTGGTCAGATGTTATAGGTTTATCTACATGTAGGCGTTTTCCAAGCTTTCATTTACTTACGTTTTGCTACTTTTCTGCGTCATTTTATTGGTGTCAGTAACTTACCTTTGTTTCAACGTCTTTTATGTCTTTTAATCATACAACTAGTTGGTACCCGTCAAAACTTGACGGCTTAATAACATTTAAAAGTACAACTAAATTTCTGCTTTAGCATACCAACCAAGAATTACTGTGCCTTTTAATTATCCTTTTAATTATACAATTATATTCTGCATTGTTCCCAGCGCAATTTACAGTGTATATACATGTACATATACATACATACATACATATATATATATATATATATATATACATTATATATATATATATATATATATATATAATGAAAATTAAGGCCTCAGTGATATACATTAATACATAGATTATTTTTAAAGCTGCAACAGTAAAGATTAAAAAATGTGTGTTCTTGTAATTAAATATATATATGTATAAATGGGAAGTTTTCATTTCAATTATAAAAATGCCAAATTATTCAAATTACCAGTACCTCCGCATTCCTGAGTTATTAAAACATAAAGAAGTACTTTGTAAGTTTTTAATAAGTTTTAAGTAAAACTATATATTTTTTAAATAATCATTATCTAAATAAAACAGATCGTAACTAAAAAAAAAAATTGTATATATATATATATATATATATATATATATACATATTTGAAATTGAAAGAGTTATGTGTAGTTGCAATATCACACAAGATTTATCATTGCACGACAAAATCCATACTCTCTGCAAAATGTCAATGATGTTTTCTCTTTTCCTTAAGATACAATTAGCTCTTTGTGAAATTGCATAAAAAAATATTGTAGTAATTTAATTTTCCTAACAGCAAAACCTTGTCAATTACTATTGCATTAAATATTTTTTATACAAAATCTCATAAAATGAAGATGTGTATTTCTGACAGCGGGACATAACAAACACCTAAAAATAGTAGAGTTTGTCTTTCACTTAGAAAAAATAAAGACTATTTATAATCCATTAAATATTTTTTTTCTACTCGAATAGAACAGCAAATTTTGGTGTATGCTATAGAATGCAAATATTTCGAGAAATCGTGTGAAAAATGACTAATCAAATAAAAGAATCATTTTCTTCGAAGAAAGTATAAATAAGTAGCATAAAAACAATGTGTAGTTAATGTCAAACTTACTTTTTAGTAATTATATGTATCTATATGTATTTACATAAAATGCAAAATTAAGTTCGTGTATATAAAATTTGTTTATCCACATTATTTTTAAAGTAGACAATTTTATATATTTATGTAAAAGTCTCTCAGTTTTCTCGGATAGAGTGCTAAAGATTTAAATAAAGATTTATGTATAAGAATGTTTTTGTGTGATGGACCCATTGATTTATCATCAAGAAAAAAAAAAAAGAAAAATAGATTTTACTGAAAATACATGCAGGGATGGAACACGGGCGCAGAATTCATACCGGAATCTGTTTAAGAAATTTTACTACCTATAATATCGTTGATTTAAGAAGTAGAAAATTTTCTTACATTGATAGTGGTATGAATACTGCGCCCGTGTTCCATCCCTGTACATGTTGCCCAGGAATAAAATATAGCAGAAATCTGGTTTTTTAACGAACACTCGAACGACTGTTATAATTTTTTTGTTTTTTTTTTTTTGAGGTAACAATTTGATCTGAATTACCCTCATATTTAGTGTACTTTTATGACCTGTGTACAACGAAGGCAAATTATACCGGAAATTTCATTTTCTTAGAAATCACTCGAATAATTAAAAAAAAAAATCAGAGAGTTGCAAAATTTTCTTATTGCATTTTTTTTATTTTAATTTATCGAGCGTCTTTTGTTAAATTTTAGAATGAATGTTTTGAGACCACAATTTGATATAAATTATCTTCATTTTAATGAAAATCAACGATAACATGTGCACTGGCTGAGAAAAACTATGATAATCTACTGCCTTTGGAAACGGTTCTGTTTCATTTTAGAAAATTAATTAGAAAAGATTTTTAGAAAGGAAAAGGGTTTAGAAAGGATTTAGAAAGGAATTTTAAAATTTTAAATCCATATGACTTGTAGCCCTATTTAGGAAATCAAGTCTCCACAATCCTTTCTTCCCCCGGAATAATATTAGAAAAGTCAAACGTCTTTGACAAAATTCGATCAAAATATTTATTAGATTTTTTTTTTTCGTACTTACAAATCAATCTATAAATTGCCATCACTTGACACGAAATAACTTAAGCTGTACTAAACATAATAAAGGAATTAATCTATTTGGTTTGTCTGCAAAAAAATATATCACACTAAACGTTGTTTTTTAATCGGTTTCAATAGTGATGTTAGTCCCTCCTTTTTTCTCACTCCAGTAAAATTTTAGAGTAATATTCTTCAAATGCAATTACTATTAAATAAGACTTAAAATACTCTAAAAATAGTGTGAAAAAGTAGGCGGGGCTAACAATACTACGGAATATTAATTAGTATGTTGGCAAACATGGTTACATTTTATAATTAAATAGTCATCCACAGGCGTGAAAATGTGAAGCTTTATGTTTGAATAATTGAAATAATTCACATTTTCTTTTTTCCAAAGTACCTCTAATTATGCAATATATATAATCAACTAATTTATTTCAATGCTTGTGGAAATAAAAAAAAAATATATTGCAAATTAAGAATAATATACAGTAAACGTTATATATGTTTGCAATTAATAAAAAAAAAATTGTTTTTTTGTTTCACATTTTAATAAAAATACTTAGTTATATGAATACCTGGCTTAGTTATATGAATACCTCCATTGTTTAACTTTAATTTTTATCATACGTACTTCAATATTTATTAACAGACAATAGGTATCATTCTCTGATATCTGAGTACATAATTCTAAACAGTCAATGCATATATATAAATTATTTTCGGAAAAAAAAAAAAAAAAAAAAAAAAAAAAAACACTCTATTTTTTTTTTTTTTTTTTTTTTTTACTCTGCAATATATTTTTGCATTTCCGAGTGAAACTGAGTAATGCAGGTACATTCTTGATCAAAAATTTTTAAATATAATTAAATGGTGCTACCTTAAAATACTACCGCAATTACCTATAGAACATTTTTGGGTCTATATCTGGTATAATATTTAGGTAAAGTTGCATAAATATAATGTTGTGAAATCGTTAGCCTTTTTTTCATGAGAGGCCGGGAGATGAAAGAGAGGATTTTACCAATTTTTGTTTCATATTGATATAAAAAGCAAGATTTTGTTTTTAAAATAAATAAATAATAAAGTGCTTACATTTGTTTCTACAGAGTATATAATAACACAAATATATTAGATATTGTAGCGATACAAAGTTAAATATTATTTTTATGCGTCTGATTTTTAACATGTTTATGGAAGTGATGTGTTTTTTTTTTTCAGATCTTTTTTTATTTCACACAGTACACACTTTTATAGTAAATAAAATAAATTGTTTTGATTAGCAAATACATATGATGTTTTCGGTAATATTGAAAATTATTTAAAACACATGCTTAAACAGACATATCGTTAAATGAATAGAAATACTTCGAATTAATTAAAATAGAATTTTAAATACACTAACACGAAAACATGTTCTTAAAACATGCATAGACTGAATTGTAATATATATATATATATATTAATAATTGTGACTTTTCTAAATAAAAAACACTAACGGAAAAAAAAAAAAAAAAAAAAAAAAAAAAATCATTCGAGTTATAAAATTTAAAACGCACTTCCTTCTTTACAAACAACTTTCGTTACAAGTTTATTAAAGCGTGCATTTGGATTTTAAAAATACTAGAAACTCATATATATATATATATATATATATATATATATATATATATATATATATATATATATAGAGAGAGAGAGAGAGAGAGAGAGAGAGAAATATGAATTTTGATTATATTCAAACTCCTCATAGTTTTGAACTATAAAAGACCAGATACATATAAAAATTTATTTCTTGGTTATTGATCGATGTTTCTTTTTGTAAATTTAAAAATAAGAAGATTTACTTTGCAAAGAGTTAATTCATTGTGTCACTTATGATAGCAATTAGCAGTTTTGCCAAATTTAGGGACTTTTTAATTCAATAATCACCTATATTTCTAAGGAGTGATATTTGATATACATAATAGACGATATTAATCTTCGAAGTGATTAGGTGACCAAAACAATTAAAATTTACTGGTGGATATTGTATAAAAAATATTCTAAATCTGGCAACACTGGGTAAATAGAGAGTGGATTTTTCTATTATATTTACATATATCTTTATATCTTTTATTCGGTAATGCCTTATCATATTATTTGAAATATAGTTTATATGTACAAATAAGATACCTAAAAGAATATTTATATGTTTTTCTATTATTCTGTTTATTCCTTATATGTAGTTTTCTAATTTGTATGTACACTGAGCAATTCAATTTAAACAGGTAATATTTAATCCCCTACTATGAAAAAAACTACTCCTTAAGCCAAAGCCTTTTTTTGTACACGTAGTCACCTATTTATAATGACTTAATTTCTGAAATCAAGAAATATCTATTAAGTTATCATTCATAATGGTAAAAAATAAATAAATTAATTAATTATTAATGAAAAAAATACTAAGATACTGCAGAGCTAGTAATTTACATTAGACACATTTCACATTTTTGTCCTATAAACGAACTTCGAAGAGAAAAATTGTAAAACATTACGCAAAGTAGTATATCAAATTACTAAATGAGGACTATCAGAGTATTTATCTATCGTTCTCTTAAATAACACATTTTTACAGATAAATCTTCATATTAACATATTTATGCTCACATTTTTTCCTATTTCTCTTTGTAAATACCGCCTTCTGGCGTTTTATTTAAGTGTTGCATTATTTAACAAAAAAAAAAAAAAAAAAAAGAAAGAAAAAGAAAATCGTATTGCTGTTTAAATTAATTATACTTTATCTTTAGTAATCGATTCGGCAATTTATACTGTCGAATTAATACACCGACTCAATGAATCAAACACGAATGCTTAAAATCGCTTTTAATAATAATGTATTTTGTTAGGGCATAGCTGCAAACTTTTTATTTTAATTTTATTTATTTATTTATTTTATTATTTTTTTTTGTAACTTTTCTAATACCCGCTCTTTTCCATGCCACTCTTCACAAAGAGTAATTTTATTCATATTTTATGGTAATTAAACCTTGGGGTAAAACTGCTGTACGTAGAAAGCGGTTTGGAAAAAAGACGAGTAATAACAACTTTATGGTATAATGTAAAAAAAAAAAAATGCAGATACGTTTTAGAGAATTGCCTAAAGGTGGGCTTGCCTTTTCAATGAAACTAGTTAATTTCAACAATGTGTTAATTAAATGATTACTGTAGTTTACTATATAAAGAATTGGTATTCAAATAAGAGATCGCTAAATATATTGTGCATATCCATATCCCGAGATGTTGCTCGCTAACTGTTACTTATGTGTGTATTTGTTGTTATTTTTTCAGAATAGCTACCAGATGTTCCGTTTTTTCGTACCGGTTATTTTTATTTTTAATGGAAATTCGTTATACGTTACTGTAGCAGTTTTTTGATGATTAAATAAGGTATAAAATTTGGTAAGAAATACTGGTATTTAAAATACGCAATAATTGACAGCTACAGTTCAGATCAGTACTGGGCGAGTCGTATTAATCCTGGACGACAGGACCCATGCCCCAGCCCGCCCGATTCTCGCTCTTCGATATGTTTTTCTAGTCAATTTTGCCCTCTTATTACTTCCGGCGTGATTTTTTTTTTTTTTTTTTTTTAACACACTTGACATTGTGAGTTTTTTTGCTTTTCTTCCCATGCTATTCCTATGGGGTTTTTAGCCTTTTTTCCCTCTCTTTCTACATTCTAAAGTTGCTACACATACTAGGCGAGATGTATTAAACCTGGACGATATATTTAACGCCCCAGCCCGCCCGTTCCCGCTGTTCAATGTGTTTTTCTAGTCAATTTCGTCCTCTTATTACTTCCGGTGCGAGCCGTTTTTTTTTTTTTTTTTTTTTTTTTTAACACACTTGACATTGTGAGTTTTTTCGGTTTCCGTCCCATGCTATATTCTATGGGGTTTTTAGCCTTCCCCCCCCTCTTTTTCTACATTCTAAAGTGGCGGTGGTAATCGTCCAGACCACCGCCACTTTAGAATGTAGAAAAAGAGAGGAAAAAAGGCTAAATAGCATGGTAAGAAAAGCAAAAAAACTCACAATGTCAAGTGTGTAAAAAAAAAAAAAAAAAAAAAAAAAGGGGGGGGGGGCTCACACCGGAAGTAATAAGAGGACGAAATTGACTAGAAAAACACATCGAAGAGCGGCAATCGGGCGGGCTGGGGCATGGGTCCTATCGTCCAGGATTAATACGTCCAGGTCAATTTCTTCAGTTACTAACGTTAGAGATATCTTACGATTCCGAAAAGATTCTTTGGAAACTTTATATCGTCTTTTAGAAATACAGTTACTCACCGAAGGTTTCCAATAAAGACTTTAAAGAAATCATTTCATACATGTCAAAATGTAATGAGATTCGGCAAATGTTCTTTATATATTTGGTACAATGATATAACGAGAGATACTCGATCTAATAATGTGATGACATGATAACTATATCTTTGTTTAATGGAAGGCTTTCTTATGCAAATTTCATGCATATTTAAAGAAAATAAACCATCATTAGCACAGAAGGAGTTAAAACTGTTAAGCTTAATTTTTTTTTTCATATAGTTCATAAAATATTTAATATAATTGTACTCCGAATAGAATGTACTATTTTATTTCAAGACTTACTAAAAGGTTCACAACACTTTTGTAAATAAACCTTACTAACTGTAGCTATAATTTCCTATAACAGTTATTGACGTTTCTCACAAATGAGACTATGGTATAATGTTTTACTCGTATAACATATTAAATCTGCCTAGAATTACTTAATATATCCGCTACTTGGACTTTATTTGCATTGATATGTTTCTCAATGGTTAAAATTTAGAATCCCCAGTTTTTATCGTTATTCCTTCGAATTATCTTTCTCATGAGAAGAGTGCGCTATCAGAATTTTTGATTCACTCATGCTCCTCACGTGACGCTATTTACATGTTTTCATTTGCAAATATTAATCACTTGGGACTTTTAAACCATTGTCAATAATTTCTTTATAGAAAGGTTATACAACCAGTCCGATAATTCACAATCCTTGAAACCTCAAATGAGAGAGGGATTGGGTCAGCATTAATTTTAGTTATTTGCTGTAATTGTTTCATCGTGAGTAAATTAGTTAATCGCTTCTACGATACGAAAGTTATATCTGAAGTTATCCTTGAAATTTATAATTAAAAACTGTAGGACTTCTGGCCGGCAGTTATGATTGAAAAATCTCTGCTTGAATTTGATTATTCAATAATTTTTATAGACAATAAAATTATACATTTCTATCATAAATGCTGATAGCAACGAAACAAACGTGGAAGAGATTTCGTCTCAAAATGAAACTTTTACACCAGTTCTTTTATTAAAAAAAATTCTGTCACATTTGTGCAGTAATTTATTGTAATTAAATATGATAGAAATTGTTCATACAAAGTGCTGGTGTCAGTGTTCCGTTTTGAGATGGTTACTCTTGCACCTATACCCCGAATGTATTGAGAACTAACTATTTAATTAGATATTGCATTAATTGACAGTTTTTAATAAAATATTTCACTGGTACACACAAATGAATACAGCAATTACTTTTGTTTTGTTAGATGCAACGGTTTATTTTACATAATTTACAATGTGTGTGTTGGGTTGTGAGGATTAAGGCTGATTGACAACACTGGGATCCTAGGGGTGAGGAGGAGTGTCCTCCGTGGTGGTCTTTCTAAGGGGTCCTAGCCCATGTTTAGGCAAGTTTCTTGCGATATATGGCTTAATATATTTGCGCCATTACATTCTTTTGCTCAACAATAAATTTACTAACGTACAATTTTAACTTTAATTTAAATGGAAAATATTGTATCCAAAAATAAATCAATAACTAAATAAAACGAAAAAAAAAAAAAGGTCTAAGGAATACCGTTTAAAAAAGTGCACTATGCTTTTAAATGTGTATTCCATTTTTATTTTTATAAAACATTATTATTTTTTATTATTTTTTATTTTTTGTAACTTTAAAAATATTTTTTCGATCATTCATTAAATTTAAAACATTAAACTAAAATTTACAGTTAATAATGTATATAGTTAAGTTCTTTAAAATTAATAATAATATTGAAAAATAACAGAAGATGGATAACTGATGTGTGCTCAATGTCCTTCAAGATTCTAATAGTAAAAGAACATTTTTTGAAAATTTAAATATATTTATTATTTAAAAATTCATTCATATTTATCTATTACTATGTCAGAATGCAAAATATTTTCTAATAGTTATCATTATTATAATGTTAAAACGTCCTTTAAATTTAAAAAATAAAGATTTATTTTATAGTAACATAAATCTTATTTTCCTGACTTTATATTTATTTCTGACACAAAATAAAAGAAATTCTACTTAGCTTTTCTATATTCTGCATGATTGATAATTGTTGTGAACTTTTAAACTTGAGACTGCCATTAAGTTAATGTACATTGTTAAAATTTGGCAAAATGACGTCATAAATTTTAAAATTGAATCTTTTATTTTCTGATCCTTTTTAGTTGTTCACCAAGTAAAAGAATAGTGTCTCATCTATTTTCAGAAATTGCACTGTATCCATTTATTTGAAATGAAAGAGAACATAAATAACAGGAGAAGTTAAAATATTTGAGAAATACGTATTTTTATTTTGTATTTTTCTACTTAAAGTCGAAAAATTAGGTTTAGTTACTTTTTAAAACAGAAAATTTCATTTAAAAAGATAAATATTTAAGATACTGACAGTCTAGAAATATTTTTTTTTTCTTTCTTTCTTTCTTTCTTTCTTTTTCTTTTTTTTTTTTTTTTTTTGTTAAATGTAAATGAAAATGTTTATGTTTTTTGTTATAAAACATAAAGTTTGTAGCGTGGAAGTTTTAACTGAAATATTTAACCTCATAAAAAATACTCTTTTTTCAGTTAAATTTATTTTATTGTCAAAGTAATATGCATAAAATAAAATAAATCAGGCATTTATTGATTTCTTTTAGTATCAAAGCTTACTGCTTTTTATTTAGCAAGTACAATATTAAATTATGTTAAATAAAAGTTCATCAAGCTTTTCGTTGAAATGGGTTAATTAGACTTTTACATTATTTTATCACAATTCATATCGCAATTCATTTCTAATGTTTTTTTTTTTTTTTTTTTTTTTTTTTTTAATTAGGAAAACGGTTTACTTCTGAGAACACGTTTTCTGTTTACGCTACGACGCTAGAAGTTACGAAGTCTTCACAATGTTTACTTTATAAGTTTTGATCATTTTCTTGGTTAGGTGATATATTTAATGGAAATGGAGGTTTTTGTAGAATTTTATAGATGGAGGTGTGAGTTTTAGTGAAGTTGCAACTTTCGGTTATGTTTTCCTATTATGGTTGAACTCGGAAGTATTTTAGATGAAATTCAGTAAAAGTAATTATGCAAAGTATTTCTGAGTACGTTCTATTTAATAAATGATGCACTCGAAGAAAAAGAGACAATTTTTATTTTAGGAGCTACCACAGTCTGTAAGAAAGGATTTTTTATGAGTCGATTTTGATACAGATTTCTCCAGTGAGTTGGAGAAAAATTCACACTTTACTGACTTTCGCATACCACATATAAAACACTTCGATTAGAGGTCAGAAATTCTTCCTTAGTACTATATAATTTCGTGTAAGTCTCATATTTTCGTCTTTATTACTTTGACTACATTGACAACAGTTATTTTGTTTACATTAGTAAGATCTATACAGCAAGATATCTATACAGATGGATATTCACAAAATTACAACCAAGCATAGTTTCTTTAACATGGTTCGTATGGAGACGCTTTTTTTTCAAAGACTTTTTTTCAAGGACCACAAGCATTTTTATATATTTTATTTAAATTTTAAGACTTTTTAATATTAAAAATTGCTATAAAATTTTGGTGGTGTAGAAAAATGACTTTGCGAACTGTGTTTAAACTTCCAGCTTGAAATAATTCCAGCCTTGAAATTTTTTCTTTTAATTTTTATCAAAACCATTAAAACTGTTTATTTCTTCTGACTTTTACGATTTCCACTAAAGAATTACTAGCGGAAAAAAATCAAATTTCTGGTGATTCTAATTTTACATATTGATTTCTGTATACAATAAATTCTTGACGAAGAAATTTTAACAAAAGTGACTGTAATTAAAAATGATAAAGTAACAGGCGCAACGATAAGTTACTGAAACGGGCATGTAACACAATTAAAATGAAAGAAATATGCAAATGATGTGGGAAACAGAATGTTATTGCACTGATGAAAAGTAAATTAAGATAAAAAGTTGTAATTTCTGTTTAATATTTGTAATTTCATCTTTCAGAAGTTTCGGGCTAAGGATGTTCTTTTTTCTGGCTTAATACTATCCTTTTAGAAACTTCTCAAATCTTTCTTTCCATGCATGGGGAGGGGGATGGTGCTCCCCTGACGAAGACCTCCATATATATTCAGATATTACTAATTAATTTATTAACTTTGTTTCATATATATAGATAGAGAGATAGATATAAAAATAGATTTATGTAGTATGTGTATTATGAAAAGTTATTGGATAGGCAGCGTTTAAGGAAGTATGCTGTAAGGTTAGGGAAAGATTTCGTAACAAGTTTGTAAGTCGCAGTTGCGAGAAACCTTAGTTCAGTTAAGAGTAATTACTCTACTTAAGACGTTATTACTCTACTATTAAGTTATTACTCTACTTGTTTAAATAATAGTTTCAGATTTTGCAAAATATAGGAGGTAAGAAGAAATAGAAATAGTTTGCCTTAAGGCAGTTTACGTAAGAAATGCAAATTAATGTTACAAAGTGTTAAAAGCACTTTAAAACGATACTCGGGGAGTTTTGAGAGTTTTTGGTGAGGAGAAGAGAGAGTTTTTGTAGGGGAGATGAGATAGAGTCAAATGCCGCTCAGATTGTAAAGATTTATAATCTGATTATAACCAGATTATATAGTAATGCTTCACACTGTGTTGTTGCTCAAATAATATGGGTAATATCAAATTATGTATTATATGTGCTTGGAAGTTATTGATTATTTATATTTTATTATACTTTTAAAGAGTAGACTCATCCTCCCCTCGTTGAAGAGCTTTAATTAAATATTTGTTCTGTTGATGAATTAGGTTCCATTGTTTATTTATTATAAACACAGCAGGTTCAGCTATGAATGACGAAAGCGCCAATTCACCACAATTGTGCCACAATTCGTCACAGTGGTGCCCAACGATTTTTTATGTTCCTCCCTCGAAAACTTATTTTACGGGTTCATATAAATGTAAAAAAAAAACTTTTTTGATAAATTTGAAGAGTTCTTTACTGTTAATAAAATTAAAGATAGGGATTTTTTTTTTTTCACTGTTGAAATATAGCTGAAAGAGGGATGTAAAGATTTGGTTTAACGCCATAGCATCTAAAAGTTTAAGTGAAAATCCTGCTTATGAGGAACTGGAAAGAATCATTAAAGATGTATTTTTACATGTCGTAGGTAAAACAGAATCACGTAAGGAATTGTATAGTCGCAGAGTGTCCTTCTACGAGAAGTGAACATCATTTCTATTGAGAAAGTCAGAGATTATCAAGCGCATCTTAGATTACAATTGTCCTAGGAAGCCGTTTTAGAGGTAATAAGTGACAGCATGAACGAAATTATTCCTCCTACCCTTAAATTTTTTCTGGTAATTATGTTAAGAGAAATGAAAGTATGCAACGCCCTAGAAATTTCCAGCATATCACTGTTCACTGCCGTAGAATACACATACCAATCAAATTACACAGTGATAGCCAGAACAGCCCTGAAATCGAGCAGTTATGCAAGGCAGTATTTCGATGAAAATGAACTGATCATCATCATTGTGGACCGTTCATTTTAGGCCCTTCATGTCAGCTAATTAAATTTTTGTTAAGTTGAGCAATTAAGTTTCAGTGTTTATTTCTTACACACACAGCAGGTTCAATTATGAATGACGAAGGCGTCAATTCACCACAAAGTTGCCACAATTTGTCACAGTGGAACGATGCCATACGACGGAAAAATGCACAAAATCAATTTTATAAATATTACAGGTTTTAAACCTACACACAAAAATCCTCTTTTTGTCATTGTTACGAGTACATTTCTTTAAAATACATTTATTCTATAATAATAAAACGTATACTTTTTTAATTAAACCTGACCAAAGTATCTTTTATTTATTTATATATTTATTTTTCGAAACATTAGCTAACATTTTGGTAAACACACAATATATATATATATATATATATTAACTGCTCCCTATCAGAAACTGAAAATATATGAATTATAAATAGTTAAAATAAAATACTCAGCAAATTTTAAGCATTTCAGTGTGTTTCCTCTTTTTACTTCTTACTTTGCTAATATTATGTTACTGCGTATAATTATATACACATGTGGATCATAAAAGGATAATTTTTATTACAATATTTTGAGAGTTTATTGAGTTTATAGTCTTTTTTGATTAACACAATTTTTTTCAATTGACCAATTGTCAATTTAATCAAGCAATTCGGTATCACATATATTCCTTTGGAAAGTAAAAAAAAAAAAAAAAGTTTATAAACTCTCTACTTTAAATCTTTTATTAAAAAAAAAAAAAAAAAGTGCAATCACTTTTCTAGTGTCCTCGTTTATTTTTTTCTCTCTAACCGGGAACTGTATGTGGAAGAGTGCGTGTTTACAAATTCTTTTTTTTTTCTCTCTTGCTAATTATATATTTTATATTTATTTATGTTTAAGAAGTTTTATAATCATTTGACATGGGTTATTTTTCTGTTTCATTATCTAAAATAATTGTGTTCCGCTTGAATGGTTCAGAAATGTTATCTAAATATTCTTTCAAAAAACCTGTAATTTTACTGCAGAAAATGCTAGCAATTTAGATTCCAGCACTCTTTACTGAAAATTTACAGCATTATTGTAAATTATTCCAGAAACCTGCAGAATTTATAACATTTAGAAACACACCGACATTTAATTTATTCCCGAGCACAGTTAATACCCATTCTTTTTTCGCACTTCTTTGATAGTGAAATTTTCTGCATTATGTAATTACGATTAAATAGGAAGAAAATTTCCCTTCAAGAAAAATGGTGTGAATTAACAATGAGCCGACATAAATAAAAATGTTGGCATGTCAACATTTACTGTCTTTTCAAAAAGCAGTATGCACCTTGGTATGGCTGTCGTATTATTAATGCTGATATTTAAACTTTTTCAAATTTTACATAAGTTTTAAGTTTTTTAAATCCAGTAAAAAGGTATGATATCTATGGACTTCGAAAAATTTACACACGCACACACACACAAAAAAAGGCCTTTTTCCTTACTTTTTATATTTTGTATAACTCTTCAAAGATGCAAGTTTTCAATTGCCTTTTTAAATATGTATAAAAAACTTTGAAAATACTATATTTTGACCGTGTTATCAAACAATTTCATTATATTTAACAAAATAAAATAAAATAAAAAATAAATAAAATAAAATTCAATTTAATTTTTTAGTTTCCTATTTATCGAAAATTCTCAAAAATTTTTGGCACAAATAAACGATACAAATTAAAACGTCGCGACATAATGCATATTTCAAATAATGGTCGAAAGATGATGTTAACATTACAGCGGAATTGTGAAAAAAAATCTGAGAAAATATATTATTCATTGAGAGAGTTATTTACAGCATTAGAATATTTTTCGTTGAAATGTCATACCCTTTTTTTACAGTGCATACTTTTTTTAAATCACTACAGTTTTTAAAAATAAATGAAACAGTAAGCGGATTCTTGTCATAATTTTCAAATTCGAGACAATTTTAAATTAGAAAAATTATCACTTTGTAATTTCATACATTTCTTTTCTTTTCTTTCTTTTTTTTTTCTTTTTTTCTTTTTTCTTTTTTAATGATTTTCCAATTTGAAGTTATTAATATAACAGAAATTGTGCAAACAAGCAATTCAGAGTCCCCAGAAAATGATATGCTATGTATGTACAAAATCGAATTTTACACCATAGAATAAAATTTTAGAACATTTCAAACTTTTAAATTTACAATTCTTGTAGAAATACTTTACGGTATATCATTAGATATAAAATTTTGAAAGGAATTAGAAGGGCTTTCAAAAGAATAATTTTTAAAGCATTTAGTAATAGAGGATCGTATTCTGATTTCCTGAAAGGGAAAAATGTATTTTAAATATTTTACATTAAGATCTTATTACGTAAGATAAATTATCAGAAGCGTTGTTAAATTTCCTATCAGTTTTATATTTACATTCAATTGCGCGGAAAAGATTAATTTCATGTTATTTATCATTTTTGGAACATAATATTTAAATTTAGTGAATATATATTTACCAGACTGAAATCTAGTATAAGATGAAGTATTGGACTTTCTTGTATTTTGAAATATAAAACAAATAATGGATTGAGTACTAGTTATAGTGAATGATTCCATTCCTTAGAGGGAAAATTTTACATATTATTTTTATTATTTATTCATTTATATATTATTTATTATATTTTAAAATGAATGACAAAAATTGTGAACATACTGCATTTCAACCATGAAGTCCATTTAAAAAGATCCATTCAAATATATATATATCCATTCATATATATATATATATATACATACATATATATATATAATTCATTCTTAGATGCATATAATTTTACATTAATTCCACACACACACATATATATATATATATATATATATAATATGTATAATCTAATATATATATAATCTAAAATTGTATAAAACTAAGAAATCTAACATTCTTTAATGTCTTTTTTTTTTTTTTTTTTTTTTTTTTTTTTAACAAACAAATTTCTGAAGGCAGACTCCATGCACACTTTGATTCCATACATTAGAAAAAAAAAAGGCCTCAGTCTTAAAAAATAAATAAATAGATAAATAAAAATAAAAAATAGCCTCAACATTTTTAAAACACAAAATTAAATAAAACCGGAGCTTGGAGAAAAATTTCATTCAGAGTTTTCTGCTTTGGAATACGCATCCTTTTACAAGAAATTATCGCAATATACAATCAGTGATTACTTGATTATGATCACTTGAGAGTTTTATTTAAATGAGTTACTGCGTCACCTTATTGCCTCTAGAAAGCTAGTGTACTAAGAAAAGGTAGGATGCTGAGATAGTAGTACAGGCGAATTGCTTGTCAATATACAGAAGGTAAACATGATTTCTCGAACTTTAAATGTGGGGTGACAGTAAGAGCTCGGATGCATGGAGCATTAATAATTAACTGATACATTTGTAAAATGTCCATGACAGCTGCAATGAAAAAATATTAAGACTAAAGTATCAGGTTAAAACCGGGTCTGAACAGATAAATTTTGGCCGTCTCTGAGTGACGAAAAATCACACGGAACGGATAATCTCTCGAGTGGTAACAGAAAACATAAACGAAACAATGTACCAAATTGTAGCAGATCATAACGAAAAAGCCTCAAAAATTATCCTTGAGCCCACATTGTATGAATGGTATAAGACGAGATGGCATACGTTGTATTAGAATGCAGTGCAGAGGAATTTAAATACTTTCTACTCAAGATGGCTGCCGTAATAGCAGCCACGGCTACCTCAGGAGCCATATGAGTCGAAAGAAACATTTGCAAGTACTGTGTTATTCCTTTTATTCGACAGCTTTTTGACCAATAATTACAATGACTTTCGTTGCGAATGATTCATATTACATAATTTCACAATAATAATGCAGAATTTATAATATAACTGGATTACATAATGGCTTCTGCGGGCGCGATTTTTGCTTCATGTATATTTCGGACACACGTCATCTCCACTCACATAATTTCTCCTAGAAGTACACTGTGTGACTACCATCCATCGTGTCAGAGATAGAAGCCAACTTTTAGTGAGAACATTGTAGAGTAGTCATAATAAAGTGGTCGCTCAGTGTAACTATCTTCGATGCCAAGTGTTTCTTACTTTTAGTACCTATTTAAGCCGTGGTGGGCTCCCTCTTCTTCATCTAAATATTAATATTATTTTTTCGTTACTGTTCTATCATATTTTCTATATGTGATCTAGTCCATCAATATTTGAGAAACAATTCACATGAACGTTTTAAATATTTCTTGTCTTGTATAAGACTTTATTTCCATAAATGGTTCTTTACAGAGAGAGATAGAGAGAGACAGAGAAAGAATGTGAGAGAGAAAGAAATAATTTTGTTTTGTTTGTCTTTTTAATCATAGGAAATTATGAAAAATCATAAAAATAATTAATATATATATATATATATATATATATATATATATATATATATATATCTGTTATCTGAAATATGGAATATTTGGCAGCTATGCAATATAATTAGTGTAAAAAACAAACGAGTGTAAGAGACGTGACGGCTGAGAAACATGATTTGATAAATCTTGAGACGTTCATCTAAAGGTTCCATGTTTGTATGAACTAGGCATTGTCCATTCTAGTAAAATTTAATTCAGCCAATTGATATATAATCTCTAAAGTAAATATTTCAACATTATAGCGATATTCGCATAAATTAGTTTACCTTTCCATAAAGGGGTGAGTCGTAGATCTATCTCCCCGTGGTGCCTTCTGGCAACACATTTGTAACTAAGAGATCTACACTTTTTGGCATATTTTGCCCTTGGCTCCTGTAACTTTGAAACATTTGTACCGTTTTCGATTGACTTCAAACCGTTTTCGATTAGTTTCAAGTTCTATCTGCAATCTCTGTAATCAGGGACGGGACATGGATGGTGAACATCTCCTTCATTACAATACATTATCCAAGAGTTCCTTAGTCGGCCGCTAATGGGAGGCCAGGAGCCTTTTAGAAATATAGGCTACTTTTGAAGCTGTTCTATTCTTTTTGGTCTTTTTTATTTGTTGCTCTTTGCTTTTTCTACTGTAATTGTCTTTTTATCTTGCTATAGAAAAAAAAAAAAAAAAAAAAAAAAAATCCTTTCTATAATTGACCGAATAATTTCGATTTCAGATGTTTTGTCAAATATCTAAAAAAAAATTTGACGATTTATTCTGAAACATTAGTCGTGTAAAGAACATGTTATACCTCATATTTTCAGTAAAAGCTTTGTTTGAAAGCAAAAAGTGCAGCAGTAAAATAAATAATAAATAAAATAAATTAGAGTAAAAACTAAATGTTTGGGATTCCCCTGAAATACATAAACTACTTGAGAAATGCGTTCTCACTATAGCATGTCATTACGAAGCTTCTGATTATCTGCATTCATTTATTTGAGACGGCTGCATGTGTTGATAGAGGTAAGTTTAATAATAATAATAATAATAATAAAAACTATATTTTGATTGAAATTCAATGCAAAGCCATGTTTATGAAAAATGGCACTACTAGGTGATACATACTGCAATTAGAATATAAAAGTATTGAATACTTAACGAAATATGAGCAATTTTTATTAAATAATTTTTAACTTAGCACGAGTAAGTGTTAATAGAATTTCGTGTGAATAATTTATTATGCAAATTTATTAAACTACTCACGGGAAAATTCTAAGGAAATATCCTGAAAAATAGAATGTTTTCGTCGATAGAATGGACTGAATATCAGTTGTTCTCAAAAAACTAAAATGGTGTTTTTTTTTTTTTTTTTTTTTTTTTTTTTTTTTCAATATTCATATGCAATCAACGAATACTATGTTGCCATTGATTGAATAAAAGTAACAATTTGGGTAAAACTCCTTATACTTTTTTTTTTTTTAATAGAGCAACTGAAATTTAATTCATTCTTTTAATGATGACTTTTTTGAAATGTGCTGATGGATTTTCTGTTTGTATTCAAATAAAAGCGAATCTGGAAACGACTAATAATGTTTACGTTTGTCATTACTGTATAACGCTTATTTATCGTCAAATGTTAATGTCTGGTAGAGGACAAAGGCTTCTTGTGACAAGACAACAATGAAAATCTAATTGTAAGGCGCTGCAGAGTTATTTCTTTGGTTGAATTGGTAGGAACACTCGATGATCTTCCCGGTTTTCCCAATGTTGCGCAGATGAAAACAAATGGTTTTATATGACACTCTAATCCCTCTTCCGTAATTCGTGCGCATTTGATGTGAGTAACACTGGATTTTTCTCAATGGGAAGTGCATATTTGACTGTCGATAGATGTCCAATTTTATACCTTTCCAGGAGGCTCTCATTTTTTTATTCTAATCAACTGAAACATTTTCGCGGGATGAGCTTATTCATTGACACTTCTCCAAACTCGGCAACATATCTTTCAACTAACTTCTAATTTATCGTTGCCTAATTTGCATTTATAAGTTAAACATAGCTTTAAATTATTCCTTGAAACTTACATGCTCAGTTCAGATTTCTTGCTCCAACAAAAAATTTTGCGAAACTATAAACATGCCTCACAGTTTTATACGTACTGACGGTTGACGAGAATGTCAACAGCTGATGTCATAGCTGCCGACGACTGCCGTTTGCATTTAACTTTTTATAAAATCGGAACTAACATTTTTTACTATATGTGTAATGTGTTTCTATGCTATTATGCGTCTTTAGTGCCAGATAACTGTTTATTTTGCAGTATGCTTTCCGATTAAAACCACAGTACTAAACGATTGTACAACTGTTTTATTTAATCAAAATTAAGTGGTCCAGAAATTTGAAGAGCTATATTAAGTTCAGACAATTCTCCAGATGTTTGTATAATAATTTGAGCTTCTTATTATATTTTATTATGTGTTCTTATATTATATGTTATTATTATAAATGATTATGAAAAGAAATTATAATATACAGGTATATTTAACAACAAAGGAAAGGGTTTCAAAAGTTTGATGTTTTTACAGTGGAATATTAAAATGTTTAATGAAAAGAAATATATTTAGATCCAAAGCAGCTTCCATAAATTGCGCTAAGGTTGTTTATTACTTTTTTTTTTTAAAGAATACATTTATGCGGCATATCTATTTATCGAAAGTTTGATATTAAATAGTATATTATATTATTTTAAGTGTTAATCTGAGTAAATTTCTTTCTTCATTAATTACTGATATTTTTTATCCGATTTAATTATATTAAGTATAAGAGTTATTTTATTTTATTTTATTTTGTTAGTTACAATTTTTAAAAATTTCTAATGCTGATTTTATTCATGGATGGCATGGCAGCGTTCCTAAAATTTTACTCGCGTTTTATTATATTGTCACCACTGTAGTCAATAAGAAATTTTGTTCGAATATTTTAATGCTAAAACATGTGTAATCGTTTTGTAAAAAGAGTCTGTTTCAAATTAGTAACGATAAATTAACAAAATGGGCGTAAAATTTTCGGAACACTATGAGGCCTTGGGAAGTGTAATATATATATATATATATATATATATATATATTCCTATTATGACTATATTAGAATTATATATTGACAAGATGCCTATAATACCGATGCAGTAATTTATGATTTTGTATTTTCTTTAAATTCCACTTTCATTTCTTTTTCTTTTATTCTTTTATATCATTTTCTTTTTTTCTTCCTTTATTCATTTTGTATTATATTCGACAAAATACATGAACGTAGAAATCCTATTTTTTTAATATTTCTAATTTTTTTTCTAACAAAAAACAAATAAAATTTTTAGTTTCTATTCTATTTTTTTACTGAAGATAATTGCGATACTTAGAACATAATAAAGGTCGCTGTTTGCTTGATTACTGTTTTTAATTTTTAGAGGGTTAATACATTACAATTATCATATTACAATTTACTTTATATTTATTGTAGAAAACTTTCATAAATAAAATATAATCGTAGATAGATATTTGAATAATCGATTTCTTTATTTTCAGTTGGTTTACTTAAGCATGGAATAGAGTTATTATGTTTTTCATGCGAAAAGCATAACAACTCAACGAAAATATCTAATGCATATTATAGTAATTTCGATTATTGTACTTTCACATGTTTTTCACTTAAAATTGAGGCTGTATATTCGAAATCTTAGTAAACAACGAGGGTAATTCTGCAGTAAATCTGTACTTTCGAGTAAAAAATAAAATAAAATAAAATAAAGAATATTTAAATTATTGTTATTTTTTTTATATTTAATGGAACAATTAAAAAAATATATATATCTACAAAAAGCAAAAAATTACTTCTATGAACGGCCCCAAACCATAGTTTTATTATTTCAGTGGTTACAGCTGCTGTATATTACCCCATGTATGCAGTAGGCGAGAACGTTTTACTTAGAAAATTTATGACTATAACATAACTCACGATAATTTGTGTCGTTTGTTGCTACAAGGAGTACTTTTTAAACGAAGGCTTGCCACGAAATATCGTATATTCCTTGTGGATAATTTAAAACTTAAAGGAACGAAAGAAAGAAAAAAAAAAGCTTCATTGATTGGAAGTATGTGTCATTTCTTGGTGACAAATAATAAAACAAAAGATTAATTTAGGGATTGTAAGCGTTTTATGCCAAGCTATAGGTGACAATTGGTTATTTTACTCAGCTCATGAAATCACCATTTTTATCTTTTCAAATACAACAGTTTAAAATTATGTGAATTATTAAACATGTCACTTTGAATGAAATATGAGCATATACATATCTATCTATCTATCTATATATATGTGTGTGTGTGTGTGTGTGTGTGTACAGAGGGAGAGTATCTATAAATGCCACAAATAGAAAGTATTAACGCCAAAATACTTAAAGTACTTAAAATATTTTATCTGTTCTGTGGACATTACCTCTGTAGTTCAAGAGTAGTAATAACTGTATGAAAATTACAGTCCCACTAATGCTTACAAAAAATATCGAAATTGATGTTTTGGACTTATGAGTTTATTAATACAGAAGTTCTTCTTAAAATTCTATAATAAACTTGAAAAATTTACATTAAAAGCCACATTTAATAATTCAATTTAAAAAACTTAAATTTTTAACTTAAATTGTTAGTTCACGTAGTGAAATTAAAGGTTTTCTGTTGAATGAGCCACCATTCTTCTGACCCATTTCTGACATCTTATAACATTGTTCTTTTTATTTCTCTTTTTGTTTGTGAGTACCTTGAGAGAGAAAGGTATATATTTATAAATGCCTAAGTTGACATGATCAAATTAAACAAGAAAGACTATATGTTATTTTTGTTGAAATAACTTATGATTTATGTTATATTAGTCAGTATATGAATTAAAATAATAAAAAAAAATAGCAGATATGAGAAATATAGTAACATAACTCTTATAAATAAAGATTTATAAATATGTGCAAATAAATCTTTCATTATTTATAAATCTTAAAAACATAGCTCTGCCTATTTGAAATGTATCTCATCTATACAAATGTATGCAAATACTTAAGATTAATGAAAAAAAAATATTTTCTCTATTTAAATAATTATATTTACTTCAACACCATGAAGAAATTTGCTTAAATATTCACTACATCCAAAGTTCATGAGTAATAAAGAAAAATGTCTTCTGCAGTTACATATTAGTAGCTTATTACTCGAGAGAGATGATATAAAGTATCACATCCCTCCCTCATTCGGCGCTGCATTTCCATTCATTCACATAGAAAAGTTCAATTCCATAAATTACGCCGTATTTTGTAAGCGCAATATTAAAACATGCATACTCTAAATTTCTCAGAAAGCGGGATATTAGAGTTGCATGTTTAAATACCAAGCTAAGCTAGAGAACATAATCTTTAGATGATGTGTAAAAGATAAAAATATTTCTGAATTTCGAAAATTAAATGCTAGAAAGTATCACTGCTTTAAAATATTCGTTGTATTATTTTTAGAATGTATATATTATATTCAATAAAATTTTGTATACATTGATAGTAACCATAATAAAGTAATTGAATATGCAAATAAATTTGATAATTTAAAAGAATATATAAATAATCTTTCCTTTCAGATTTTTTATAGTTGAAAATCAAAAATATACAATTAAAAATATTCAATAAACTTTTAAACAATTTTAATTTCTTTAATGAATATTTTAGTGTATTTAATAACCTGTGTTATGAAGGTAAAGTTTAAATTTCGTTATACATTTCTATTTCTATTCACAATAGCATATAAATTATTTTTTTTAAATTTTATAACTTTATTAACAATTTCAAAAAAAATCTCGACGTGTTTCAGTAATTAAAACATTTAAAACGAAAGGGACTAAAGGTATGTCTGTCTATGCGTGTATATATAAATATATTTATAACTGAAACACTAATAAAAAAAAAATAATTCCACTAAAATGAAAAAAGAAAATGAAAGATTATGTTACTTTATTTTTAAAATTTATATATATATATATATATTTCTTTTCTGTTTTAATAACTATTAAAAAATACAGTTTTCATTTACAGTAGAACCCTGCTATTGAGAGACGAAATATATTATGCACAATCATGGCTGTTTTTACTTTCCCTTCTCCGCATATGATTAAGAAAAAAAAAGAGAGAGATTTGTATCTTTACACGTTTTGAAGTCCAGTGAATACGAAAATTAAGTTTTACAGGCTAATCTTTTTATACTTCTATTATTAGAATAACTTAAAAACGAATAAGCTCAGGGAGTTTTAAAGATTGTGTGTTTTAAATGATAACTAATTTTAAGTAGTGCTGTCGATAAAATTTGTCTAAATAACTTGGAATAAACATTTAAACGCAGTAAATCTTGAACTATCTTATATAAATCTTTAACTAAATCTGTCTTTATATAAATCTTTATATAATATCTTTATATAAATATAATATATAATATCTTTATATAATATCTTTATATAATATCTTTATATACTATCTTTATATAAATCTGTTTATAATTTTTTTTAAACAGAATTTTAAGTATGCTTATATACAGTATTTATTATCTCCTACCTTAATCTGTAATCTTTCTCTGTATCAGTATTCAAATCTAGCGTAAAAGAAAGTCTTCTAAGTGCCCTATTGCATTTTTTTTTTCTAATAAAATGCATGGGAAAAAAAAAAAAAAAAAAAACAGCAAATTTTAACGTTTTTTTGAAACATGGGAAAAGAGGGATAAATGAATCACCGAAATTTTTTCATTACAACTGAGGTTTATGTACTTGCTTTTTTTCTATTCACTTTTATTTATTAAAAAATTTACCTTAGTGTTATAGTATACAAATTAAAAATATACAAAACGCTAAAATGTATCAGATATTAAAAAAAGAAAAAAAAAAAAAAATGTAAAACTTTTCTTTTCTTTTTAATCAGAATAAATTTCTGTTTTTACAACACAGGAGTCAACTGCGTAGTTCAAATTTTTGATTAGTTTTTGATCGGTAAAAATCAGAGAATGCTGAAGACATACCATTTAAATACATTAGGAACATCATCTATATAAAAATGCATTTTAGGCATACAATAGCGAAAATCATGTAATATTACACATATTTTTTTTATACTATAACAACTGTTCAAGCAAAAAAGAAATAATAGTGATAAACAAACATGTGTTTCGTGTTAATCAGTAATGCATTTATTAAAAGTTCCAATAGACCAAAAAAAAAAAAAAAAAAAAAAAAAAAAAGAGAGAGAGAGAGAAAGAAAGTTTTGAGTTTCAAAGAAAATCTTGCTTACGGCTTTGACCCAATTACATATATATATATATGTATATATATATATATATATATATATATTTCTCAAATTAAATTGCTCTTCCTAAATTGAGCTAATGTACTTCTTATAAAGGTTTACTTTAACGAAAAGATTGATATAAAAATGAATGTTTTGGAAAATTGGATATAATTTCGTGAAAAATAAATGTATATACGTATTTATACTCATTAAAAAAAAAAAAAAATCAACAAATCAACAAATGTCATTTGGTAAAACAGTTACATTGATTTAAATGTCATAATAATGTAAAATTTCAATAACAGAAAATTACCCTCGGTTACTAAGCAACCTAAGAAAAATAAATTTTTGTTTCACGTCGGCCACCTCGTACATTATAAAGTCGCTTTCATCGTTCAAAATTTATGATTTTTTTTATCAACAGTTGGATCTGTCTCTTCTTCAGTTAGCATTTGCAATATAAAACAAGTTTAGTAGTTACCTCCATATTTAACAAACACACAAACGCCTTCTTTAAAATTGTTTTCGTTTTTCTTTCAACAGTTATGTATTTGTCATCGTATCTTCATCTATCGTATCTTCATAAAAATCTGAGTCATCAAAATTTTAGAGTAGTTGTACTGGTACACATACATGAAAATCATTAAAGCATTAAAAATAAAGTTTTTAATATTATAACTAATCTGTAGATCACGGAGAAAGTTTGCAAATATCTCGGGCCACACTTTGGCCAAAGTAACCTCGAAAATTTTCACGTTATGTTATGGAAAAAATAATATATATACATATATATTTTTTTTCAACTAAACAGACAGGATAAAACTAAATCCGACATTTTATTACTTAGCCGGTTTCCAATAAATGACTAACCAATTTGAATGTAAATAATTAAAGCACGGTTTGAAATAAAAATGCGTCGCTTGCTGCATTATTGTTTGAATATTAATAATTAATATATATATATATATATATATATATATATATATATGCAATTTAAAAGTTTGTCGGGAGAGGACGCTAAAGCGTATCTGCTGTAGCATTATTGTTCAGTTTTTTTTTTTTTTTTTTTTTTTTTTTTTGAGAGAAGAGTGTTCATGCTATTTTAAAATGCTTGTTTGCATTAAAAATGTGAGTTAACATATAATATGAAAGGTACATTAAAAAGGGAGTTTTAATTTTTTCAGCCGACAGTGTCGTCTTGTGGCGAAAATTGAACTTATTGTAACAAAATATATTTTTCAAGATGTCTTGCTTTTCTAATATCAATGCAGCAAGCGGTGAATTTTACCTTAAACCGTGCTTTTATTACTTCCATTCAAACTGAATCATTCAGTTGTTAAACACTCCGTATTTAGTAATTCCATTGTTATCCTTCTTTCTTTCTTAATTTCTATATTTCTTCCTTTTTCTCTTTTTTTTTTTTTTTTTTTTTTTTTTTACTTTTGTAGTATAGAATGTATACTTGAAAGTTTCCAAAGTAAAAACTCTTTTATAGTTATGCAATGTTTACAATGTCTCCTGTGAAGCCACTGCAACAACACATAAATTCAGAAATTCACAAAATCTCTTTTAATTAATATATCTTCTGTTTTTTTAATCAAAACTTTCAGCTCAATACTTTGTATGGCTATTGAAAATAATAATAATAATAATAATAATGATAAGACACATTTTTTCGACTGTTGGACTAAAGTAACCAGTTCTGTGATATCCTTTAAGTTTATGCAACCAGCATTCTATATATGAGCGTAATATTACTTTAAAACTCATCGAGTCCAACCATATGATTCTGCAATCACACACACACACACACACACAAAAGTATATTACTTTTCCAATTTTAATTTTAGTTTTGCTCTTATCATCATATAGTTGTCCGAGAGAAAAATGTCAAGTTTTACACATCACCGGTATTTTCCCGTAGTAACTGGTTCGATTCCAGATGATGATTACTCTTCCTGGCATATCTGTCCTCATTTCGACGAAGAGTTACAATCAAACTTCATGTCAAACATAACAATCGAGCATATTTGCAAACAATAAGTAAATAAATAAATACAAATTCGTATATGTTTCACTTTCTGTTCTTTTAAAAGTTTACAAATGAATTAAGTAAAAAAAAAAAAAAGTATTAGAATTTGCTAATAATGCACTTAATTTGTACCATTTGAAGAGTCATGTGTAAGAAAACAAAACACAAATATTTTTTCTTCATGTAAAGGAATATATGAATTAGTTTTATTAATTTACAACAAAGTTTTAAAATGCATTTGCAGTATTTTTTTTTTTTTTATAAATTAATTAAGAAACTAAATTTAAAAATAGTATTCATTTCAAACTTCATTAAATTTGCTTATAAATATGTATGGATTATTAAACTTTTTTTTTTTTTCCTTAAATTGAAAATAGGAAATTTGTAACTCTTTTAAAAATAAATATTTATTTTCTTTTAATAACTGTAGTAAAAACATGGATAAAAATTAACTAGTTAGCTTATTAATTAAGATCAAAATTTTAAAACGAAATTTTATTATTTCTACTGGAATGTGATAATAATGTTTGTTATTATATAAAACGTATTTTATAAAAAACGTCTATCAGATGAATATTTAGTTAAAAGCATTTTGGAGAATGTCACTTACTTTTTTATCAAATTAAAATGTCATTTAAAGGCTGTTACTAAAACTTAATTTTTAGCATTTCTAATTTTGATTTCCCTTATTCATTTATTTCATTTAAAAAAAAAAAAAAAAAAAAAAAAAAAAAAAATCCGTTATGTTACATGTGTTATTCAGTTAGTGTCAGTCAGTTAGTTCATTCAGTGTGTTAAATAATTATCTTTACATGTGCAGAAGAAAACAATTTTATAATTAATATATTAATAGAATATAATTAAAATATAGATACATGAATTTAGTCTAATAATAATGCATTAGCAGGAACAAAACTTGTATGTATTTTGTTGAAATGCTTATTTCTTTAAAATTAATTTAGCAGTATTCTACTTATATGATATTATCGGAGTATCTACCATGTTTCTTTCTCACAAAGGAAATTTTTTATACCAGAATTTGCGTACAGAATATTTTTTAAATTATTTTTTTAATATATATCAATGGTTAGTCAGGTCAAAAATTACTACATAAAAATATTGCTATTCAAATTTTCCTTTATGGTAACATTAGTGCTACGTTAAGTATTTAACCCTGATTCTTTCCCCACTATATTTATATAATAATCTTCCATAGTACATTTTCGTGATCAATTAATGAAAAAAAAATATTCATAAATATAGTGCTGCAAGAGACAGGCACAAACTGTAGGACCGTATCAAACCAAACTATTAATAAAAACCTTAATGAGATTCATACATTTGAAATTATTATAAGTACTGTCGTATTAATTTAATTAAATTTTGAATTTTATAATATTTTATAGAATGGTAGTGATTATTTCTTCTAAAAATTTAAGTCACCTTGCACAGTTTTTTTTTCTTTTTTTTTCGCGTTTGTAATGTACTGTTAGATTTTCATGTGGAAAAAAAAAAAAAGAAAAAAAAACTGCCTAATATCGTTATTATTATGTGATGCTGATTATTAAGTGTTTATGAATGTAATAATTTGAAACAGGTTTCTAGTTCTAATTACTCATGAGATTTCATTTTAAAGCATGTCAGTTACAAAAGTTTTATTTATTTATTTATTTTATTAGATTTAAATATAAACTTACTTGAAAAATTTATCTTTATTGGTATTTTTAATTTTAAAAGTTTATACATTGACTTTCGGTCATTCAATTGATAAGTTTCTTGAGACAGTGATTAGTTAAAACAAACCTTGCTTCCGCAAATTTCTAGGATTAAGAGAATCTGATTAATTATGGCAGATTAAATTAGGCTTTTCTTATGATACAGATACCAAAGACAAAAAATGTGAGAAATCCTTGCATTTTAACTTAGATTTGTAACTGTTAATTTGTTTCCGCTAGTATATTTGCACCCATCTTCCCTTTTCTTGTATTTGGACTTTCTGCCAGTATATGTTCGTATAATTATGGAAATAATTCGATTTTACAGTTTAAAATATTTGTTGATATAAGTTTATTTTTTTCATGTCTTACATGTTCCTTGCATATTTGAAAAATACTAAATATACTTTTCTTATTGTTGTTTTTGATGATATATTATATACTGGACTAGTGTTAGACTATCTTCTCTTTGTGTTTGGAAGCTATAGGAACTATGCTGATTTTTAGTATCATAATAGCAAGAAATAACACTCTTTCCTAATATCGAGGAACTCCCCTCATTATGTCCAATCTTTTGTATTTTTTATACATATATGTTATTTTTATACTTTATACTTCTTTTTAATATGTATGTGAGAAAAGAGTTAGATACACAGAAGAATAAAAAAAAAAAAAAAAAAAAAAGCGAAAAATATGCTTGTGCTTAAGACAATGCTTGTGCTTAATGAAACTTTCTGTAGTGGTATTTATAACATAATAATAATAATAATAAAACTTTCTTTCATCCGTTGCTTTTAAAATAGTTCTGTACAATTTTTATGCATTTTTATGAAATATACAGTGCACAAGTTGTGTAAATTAAAACAAATCGCGTAAAACAACGGTAAATGCATTTTTCAGCATTTACACTGATAACTTATAACGTAATTGAATTATTTTGTAGGACTATTTACAAAAAGTATTAATTTTTCTTCTAGATTTGATTTACTTGTTTTAATCTTTAGTAAATTATTTAATTGGAATAGAGACTATTAACAGACTTTACTTGCATAAATAATTCGTAAACCTAAAACACGTATTTTTAACTGTATTATATTTAAAAGTTCATCAGTATTCAATATTCATCTGTCTATCTCTCTCTCTCTCTCTCTCTCTCTGTATATATATATATATATATAATGTTTATAAACAAATAAATAAATGGCTTGAAAGTAAATATCTTTATAACATTCTTTAAATGTTTAAAATAATTGTAATTCCGATTTTATTTAAGATTATATGATAAAAATGCATGTAGATGTATTCAGTGTCAATTATTTACTTAGCTATGTCCGATTTGGTAGGGATTAATTTAATGAGAAGTCTTGTACATCCTTGTGACCTATTCCCCTATTTAGAAAATGACCAGTTCGCAGAAAATCTATTGTGCGCTCCAGAGAAGAAACCCTGGAGTGCGCCCTATCATATCAGCAAATTCAAACTTTTCCTCGGGCAGAGGAGACAGCCACTTCTCATTTAAGGAGTCTTCTTAAAATAGTGTTAGAATTCTTATAAAAATATCTCGTATATAGCTTTTCTAACCTTCCTAATCCTTTGATACATTTAAAATCTTTTGTTTCCCCATTATTCAATGAAACAAAAGAACTTGCTGATAACATGCTAAAATGTTTTTATTACTTATAATTGTATGTGCAGAATATTAATATGATAAGTAGGGCAAGGATTTGATTTACCCTCCGTACCAGAGTAGGTTATGACATATGGCATAATATATTTTACACTCAAAATGAATATTTGTAAATGATTAACTATTAAGGTCATTTGGTACATTAAGTAACATAACATTAAATCAACAAAACAACTTTCTGATAACATTTTAAAATAATTTTATTACTTATAAATTGTAGGTGTGGAATATTAATATGATAAGTTGAATAACAACTTAAATTACCCTTTGTATCAGACAGATTATGGTTTATGCCATCATATTTTTAAACTCGAAATGAATATTTGTAATCGATTAAATAAAAAGGAAAGTATAAATTATTAGGTACATCACACTGTATAACAGAAAGCATTAAGTTTTATTTTTTAAACTTTGTATTATTTAGAATTTGTTACAATACTTTGGCGTGCAACGTTATTTCTCTTTTATGTACTTTTAAAAATTTAGGATTTTTTGAAAGTGACATAATAAGTTTTTAAATGTTCAAAAAAACTCTGTATTGTTTATATTTTATAATCTCCTTCTTTTTTCACACTTATTTTCCTTTTAAAAATGCACATAAGTAACATTTTGGAAATAACTTCACATGTATTTAATCTCTTATAGTTATAAAACATTAAATTAATAGCAGTATAATTAATATACTAGACATATGATGCATAAAGATCTCTTAATTATAATATAAAATATATTAAGCACTTTATTCCGATCTTTAAATTACGTATGTATTTCAACGATTTTAAATTCTAGAATCTGTTTAAATTAAACTCTATTGCAATCTTTTACAATTAATTAAATAATTTTTTTCTCAATATAATTACGGCCCCAGGGCTAATACCTACGTGTTGTCAATTGGCTGCAACATATATCTCCTCATCCAGCCATAAAGAAATTACGGAAGTCATTTAGAAATTACTATCTTCATTTTACCACAATATTACTATCTTTAAAGATAATTGCTAGTTATATTTCTTTATTGTATAATTAATAGAAAAAATATGAATAATGTGAGCTGCTTTTTAATTTTATGAAGTTTTATATAATGCACTTTGTAATATTTATAAGGTATCTTAAAATTTTTCTTTTTCAAATTCTTTATGAAATGTTCATGTGTCTGCTTCACATAACAACATCAAAGATATATTTCGATTATTATCTATTTTTTTCCTCTTCAAGGAAATACCATATATACTTTTATTAAATTAATTATTTATTTTTGTGATAATCCAAAAATATTTTTCATGCGCACTTCACACATACACATATATAAGTTATTTAAATTTCAACTCAGTATATTATCATATCTCTAATTCATGTCGATTACTCAATTTTTTAGGAAATAAATATTCACAAACGATAAATTTTCATCCAACTACAAACATCACTTGTTTTAACTGAAGTCATATAAAAATTTATCTACTTAAGGAATACCCAGGAATAATCGCATTTAACAGTTAACTAAAAGAGGTTTTTTATATTAAGTATTGTTTTTAAGTAATATATATATATATATATATATATATATATATGTTTAATTTATTACAAAAAAAAAAAAATCTGAAAAAAAAGTTTTATGTTTAAAAATGGATTTTAAACTTCAAACACATTTAAAGTGAAAAGTTTTGAAAATCTTCATATTTGAATGAGTTTACATAACTTGTAAAAAAATGTTTTCGTAATGAAATAATTACTTTTGTAGTTATCTGTAGTTTATTCTGTTTTCTGCTCCCTCAAGATGATTTCCGTAAACATTTATCTGCATTAATTCTATACTCTTATTCCACTGAAGTTGTACAAATACAACACCCTGTATTTAGTAAGATAAGACTAATTTTAATAATTTTATTTTAAATTATTGTTATATAAGATCAAAATAATGAGTATTACTGTCTGCATTTAGAAAAAAAAATCATTATTTCGAGTTTGGCGGTTAATGAGTTAATACAATGTGACCTTGTTAACGTCAACACTGTTAATGTGAATTACATTTAAAATGAATAGTTTACACAATCCCAATCAAAATGAATATTAAATTAGTTATATGGAGATACTGATAGCGTCAACTACTGATAACATGAACATTTGTTTTATTTTATTCCCCTTGAGATTCATGTTAACGAGGTTCGACTGTATATCACATTTTAATATTGCGGTGAAATCCTAAGAAATGTCATTTAATTCTACTTTCGTTTTCATAAATTTTGAGTAACAAGGAAACATTCAAAAGGTGTCGTCTTCAAAAATATTGAAAATATATATGTGATTCCACTCTTCATAAAACACCAGAAAGTGAAAAAAAAAATATTGGCTGAAACGAATTACAACGACCACAAAAAATATCAAAATTGAGCATATTTGGCAATTTCACATTGTTAGGCGATTGGTTTTGAGTACTTGGCGGAAAAGCAAAACACGGTTTTGTTCGTACACGACAATCTCGGTGCTAACGAACTTACCGCCTAACAGCGCTAAATCGCCAAATATGCTTAATTTTGATAGTTTTTTGTGGTCTCTGTAATTCATTTCAGCAGATATTTTTCACTTTCTGGTGTTTTATGAAAAGTAGAATCACATATATTTTTTTTCAATATTTTTTTGAAGACAACACCTTTTGAATGTTTCCTTGTAATAGAACAAAGGCGTTTAAAAAATAAAGATAATATTTAGATCGCTAGAAGAAAAATCATCTAAAATTTTTATTTTACGAGAAATATCCGATTTCTTCACTCAGCCAAAAAACTAAATCTGACATACGAAATTTATCTGGATTTACTTTGAAACGTTTAACAAAAATATTTTAGATGGATGAATTGAGAAAGAAAAAAAGAAATTAAGTTTTGCTTGCCAAAAATCTTTATTTAAATATATATATAATATTTGAAATAATAGCTGAAAGAAATGGGCATAGCTCACACAGATAGATAAATTGGACGATATAACTTCATAGTAATAGAAATGCAAATTCAAAGTAAATCCACCAAAGATAAAAATTTTATATTTTCTTTAACTTAATTTTTTCCAATGATATATCTATCGAGTTCTTTATAAAAAATATGTAGATGGATAACTGGATGAAAGATTTTTTCAAAGTTATTTATCTGTTTAAAAGTTGAGAAACCTGGCAGAATTATTATTATTATTATTATTATTATTTACTAAATCTTTATGTAACACGTTTGCACCTTTAAAGGTATCTTTGTCTCTATTTTAACTGTACTTCTACATCAGTATTATCATACATACTTGCTCTAACAAACTTTAGAATCACATTGTTAATATTATTTTTTATTATTATTGCATTTAAAAATTACGTTCTGTACATAAAAATAAAATGTTTTTGCGGTTAATTTTATTTGACGAAATTGGCGAAAGAAATGTAGCATAGTTCGCTCATCATACAATATACGATGCTTTTTTTTTTTTTTTTTTTTTTTTTTTTTTTTTTTTTTGTGTGTGTGTGTGTGTGTGTGTGAGGATGTGTTCCTACTATTCCATTGTTCAAAATTATTTTTCCATTAAGCACTGCATGTTATACAGATCTTAGACTGTAAATAGTGTTTTGGTCAAAAAATGAATTTAATAATAATTATAAGATAAATATATATATATATATATATATAAACCATGTTTTTAAATTTTCTGCTGAATCATATAAACGCTACTGAAGGCAGCCGGGACCCCAGCAATTGGATAAAAGTATTAAAAAAAATCCTTTCTATCGTCTTTTGAGCTATTATAAAAGTTTCAAATGGCTATCTAGCCGGGAAGTTAGTTAAAAGTTGATTGCAAGCATTGTACAGGAAACGCTGCCGAAGGCAGCAAGGTCCCGAAGCAATTGGATAAAAATATTTTTTAAAAGCATTTTCACCGTATTCTGAACTATTCCGAAAGTTTCAAATGTCTAGATATTCGGAAAGTTAGTTAAATAAATTTTCTGTTGAATCATATGAACGCTGCCGAATACAGTAGGATCCTAAAATAGTTGGCTAAAAGTATTTAAAAAAATGTATTGTCACCGTGTTTTGAGCTAGCCTGAGAGTTTCAAATGTCTAGCTAGGCGAGAAGTTAGTGAAAAATCGATTGCAAGATTTGTAGTGATAACGCTGCCGAAGGCAGCAGGAACCCGAAACAGTCGGCTAAAGGTATTAAGAAAATGCATTTTCACCGTGTTCTGAACTAATCTGAAAGTTTCAAATGTCTAGCTAGTCGGAAAGTTAGTTAAATAAATTTTCTGTCGAATCATATAAGCGCTGCCGAACGCAGCGAGACTTCGAATAGTTGACTAAAATTATTAGAAAAATGTATTGTCACCGTGTTGTGAGCTGTCCTGAAAGTTTCAAATGTCTAGCTAGTCAGAAAGTTAGTGAAAAATCGATTGCAAGCTTTGTACTGATAACGCTGCCGAAGGCAGCAGGAACCCGAAACAGTTGGCTAAAGGTATTAAGAAAATGCATTTTCACCGTGTTCTGAACTATTCTGAAAGTTTCAAATGTCTGGCTAGTCGGGAAGTTAGTTAAAAATCGATTGCAAGATTTGTCCCTGACAAACACATAAACAAACACACAAACAAACAAACAAACAAACAAACAAGGATGGAAGTTAATAAAAACATGTTAATTTATTAAATTTCATATATTTGCGAAAAGGACTCGGACTTTCGTTTTTTTTTTTTTTTTTTTTTTTTTTTTTTTCTTTCTTCTCTATTATGCTATACAGTCGGTAACAAAAGTGTCCGAACACTAGCAAAAATGCCTATGTAAAAAAAGCACACTTCATACGGTTTTGTTAAATAAATCCTTGTCGAATCCTGTACTTAGTCAGTGTAAGAACATGATTCGATAAGGATTTACTTAACAAAACAGTATTAAGTGTACTTTTTTTACATAGGAATTTTTGCTAGTGTTCGGACACTTCTGTTACCGACTGTACATATATTTTTGATGAAACATCGGATTTTGAATGTTCTGTTAGCCTATTTGCAAATGCTTCTAGTAATACTAACTGTTTTTTATCGATTTCTTTTCTACATAGCGATTAATAAACTAAGTACAACTTATTAATAAATCAAAATACATATAGTGATATAAATCAAAATATATATGAAGATAATCGGGTGCCTCTTAACTAATTTTCATTTCTATCAGTCTCGTAATGACTTTGAATACGGCAAATTGCACACTTATTTTGGATTATTTTGAGCATATCGTATATTACAAATGATAATCGAAGCAATAAACAGATATGCTGAAGAGTACATCTTCAACAAAACAAATTTAAAATATATCATAGTAAGCTTAATTTCTAATGCAGATCGGTTAACTTTCACGAGTTTTAACCACCGAAACATACACACACACACACACACACACACACACACATACATATATATATATATATATTATAAAATAAATATGAATTATTGTAATTTAAATTTAGAAAATTGCTTTTACATGATTGCATCTCATAGTCATTTCAATTATGTGATTTATTACAAGTTTACATTGTATTTCTGCAGTGAAGAAAAATAACTGCGACTGACACCTAGAAAACAGATTGTAGCTCAAGTAGAAATAGTTAGAAATCATAATAATATAGTTCAAAATCATCATCATCGTTATAAATTTTAGTTGTCTTTGTAAATGAATTCTAGAAACCCCTATTAGAATTCCACAGAGTTTTCCTATATTATCGTGATAAAACTTATTTAAAAATTTTTGGAAACAAATGCGAATACATTTGGGGAGTTTTAATAACTATAAGTTTAGCTTATGATCCAATTTCAGACTATCAAGCGACAATTTCTCGCAATAGGAAGGATTCATAATATTCATAATATTATTTATCCATCTAGAAAAGTATAGACTAGAAATTCTCGATCATTTTGTATATTCGGTTTATTTGTTTCCCTTATACGCATAACTCGGATATCTATATTTCTAGTTTAGGAATTAAGAAAATAACTAATTATTCATTCTAGATAAGGCGGTATATTTTTTTTTTCTCAGTTTTTTTCATTTTATAACTGCTTATAATAGAAATTTTGAATAATTACTGACGACTACTCAGTGTGCTCATTGTAAAACTGCTTAGAATACGTATTTTGAATAAAAAATGACGACTAAGATTAGATGTCGGTTTTTCTTATAATAATTATATAAACAAATATGTATTGTTTCATTCCGAATAATCTTGTAAAAAAATCCCTGTAATAAAAAACTTCAAATTGTACATTATATTTTTAATTAGAGTAATATAAACATTATTTATTATAATAAATAAAATATTTATGATTTTTTAAATAAAAAAGAAATCGTAATAAACTTATTTTTTGTTTCGTAAATGTGAAAATAGTACGAAAAAACTCCCATTCTTTGTAAATTGCAAGTTTGATAACTACTATCTATTGTATAATGATTTGGCATAAATGTTATACAAAGTAAATAACTTAAACAAAATAATGCTATTTAATTGTAAACGTTTAGCTCAGAATGTTAAATAAAGCTTTAAGAAAACACTCCTACCTTAATTACAGGTTAATTTCATGCTAGAAATTGAATGTACATCCTAGATTAGAATTGCATTCTGCAGTCAGAGTGCATTAGGTTATACTAAATAGAACATAATATATACGTTACTATCTTCACTAGTACAAGTTAAATCTACATTTCATAAATAATACTTATTATGTCCACATCTGCAAACAACATCCATGGTTTTATGCAGATAATATATATATATATATACAGAGCTGTCAACCTTTTTAACTTTTAAATCAGAATTGACACAAGTATTTTTAAATGGAATATGTTATATATATTATCGACGATTAATATTACCAAAAACAGCTATACAAATTTTCCGGTTTGATGTCTCCTTTGAAAAACGGGAGACTTGGCACCTATGTATATATATATGTTGCAGCTGCATGATGCATATTAAAGTATAGTTTCACGTATTTTGTAAAACATATAAACGTCATTTTTAGTTGTAAGTATAACATTATATTTATATGAAATATCCGTGCTTATTTATTGACTGTCATTTCTTTGCTGCTTTTTAGCAAATATATAAAAAATAATTATTTAATTAAAAAAAATGAAAATTTCAAAATTATTTTTAATATTCACTCAAATTTTACTAAATAAATAAAACAATCAAAAGGATTCTTTACATCAGTTTGATGTATTATAATATATTATGTTTAATAAATATAAATTATATCATTATTTACAATATTGTTATTGCAAAACAAGATACGCATTCATTAACAATGCATTGCTTTAAAAAGAAACAAATATATTATTTAGAATTTATTTTTCAAATTGTGCTTCATTATAGGTTAGTTCGCTAAAAATAGAAGAAGAAAATTTTAAAGAAAGTTTAATTAGAAGAATAATGTTCTACATTTGAAGTCGAAAGAATACACGTATTTAATTAAGTAACTGATTACAAATAAGATTTTTTCGGTTTTATTCTTATTTAAAAAAAAAAGAAGAAGCAATTTAAAGAAAAATATTAAATGATATAAATCGAATTATCTATTTTCAAGGAATACAAGAATATCGAATTTTTAATTTTTTTAAGCTATTAGAGTATGTTTGCGCGCGTAAAGTGTTAACTTTCATACTTTCTAACATTTCAAAATAAGTGTTTGTCGTTGTGATGACAAATAATCTTAATAATAAATCTTAATAATAATCTTAATCTAAATAATAAACTTTAAACTTATCCGCTTACTTTTTTTAAAAATAATACTGCGACGAAAGTAACAAAAAAAAAAAAAAAAAATATTTTATATAGACTAAAACTATTTAAAGTCAAATGAATATTGGAAATATAATAAAAATATTAAACTTAAAATTAGTTCAAGGAAGAAAAATATGTTATTTTACCTATAAAATCCTCAAACATTATCAAGAGCATGTATGATTTAATTCAATAAATTAAACTGCAGAAATTTGATTTTCAAGCACGGTTTTTAATATATATATACTTTCCATCAAGTACAGAGTCTGCTGCTTTCAATTTACATAACAATTTTTATCTCTGAAAGCAAAAATTATAGCGAGAAATGTGACTGATAAATATTTGTTTGGTCAACTGTAAAAACAAAAATTTTATTTAACATATATCTAGAAAATAATAATAATAATAATAAAATTGAATTTTTCAATGTCAGAAATATGCGCTTGATATGTGTATTTTCGTTCACTAAGCTGTTTTTTCTTCATAATTCATAGCTGCTTCTTTTTTAATTTTTTTTTCAAAGCTTTGAAAAAAAATTAAAAAAGAAAATAAATAAACAATTTTAGAAAAGAAAGCTAAATTAGAAATGTTCTTAAGGATGCATTGCAAATTGGTGAAGATATATATGCCTCCAAATGTTAAAATTAAAACTTGATTATTTCCACTGAATTCACATTTAAGTTTCTTCTTTTTTACCTCTTTTACTTGCATGCAAATAAGTTTTAAAAAAATATACTCACAAACATAAAATTTGGAATATATGTTCGTTAAAAATTTTTTATTAATATTTTTGTTTTATTATCGGTGTTCATAGTTTACAAATTACTAATTATATATATATTATCAAAATTTTCGTTATAGAAGGAAAAGAAAAGTGAATACAAGGTAAGAAATCGGGTTTTAATTTTATATTTTGAGGCATATGTATCTTGAACTATGCAACGTATCCTTAATGTCATTTATAGTTTAGTTTTGCTAATGAATCGTTTAGTTCTCCCTCCCGGGGGGGGGGGGGGGAGTCCACCCTCGAGGAGAGTAAATTTTCAAGATGGGTATCTTCCGAAAGGTCTCGTAGATACCTTTAAAACGAATGGTTGAACTATAAATCTGTGATAATTTAAAACAAAGTTATCGATTTTTTTATCTTTTAACGAAAAAAAAAAAAAACTATTTTTTTTTTATATTGTTACTGAGTGAATTTGTATAGGAAAATATAGAAGAAAGTCTTGTGGTGGCCACAACATACTAGTTTTTAAACGTCTGTCAGTCTGTGTGAGTGTGTGTATCACAAATTTTGTGGACGATGTATCTTAGGAACCAATGAACGAAATTTAACCAAACTTAGAAATTAGTTGGACCCTGAAATAAACTGGTGCTGATTAGATTTGGGGATCAAAGCTCAAAAGATGGATCTGTAATCCTACTTTTTCTAAAATTATAACATGTTAGTATAGGACAAAATTTCGTATAAATGAACATAATGAGAGTTATTTTTAACGTGTGATTGTAAAATTAATAAGAATTTTTCATAATAGTAGTAGTAAACTAGGAAAAACTATTTGTGCATATGGAAGCATCGCTTTCCCTTCCTGGGGCGAGTACCCCCGGGGAGATGCAAATTTCCAATATGGGTATCTTTCGAAAGATCTCGTCAACACCTTTAAAATGAATGCTTGACTCATAGATCTGTGATAATTTTAAATAAAGCAGTAGTTTAGATTGCCGTAAGGAAATTTCCTTTACAGGGCTATATTGAGACTATACTTGTAAATTGTTAGAACCTTATTTCATTTTGTGTCATGCATTTTTCATGCCTGACTATGTTTAAGTACATAATGGATAAGTATACACAATATACTTGGCTGACTAAAATTAAGTTAAACTTCCTTTTCTATTGGATGTAACTGGCGAAAGTGATTTTCTATATTTTACTACATCGACGATCTCTCCTCAGGTAGAAAAATTAGTTTCTCATACCTATACTGTAAACAAATTATTTTTAAGTTCTAATTTCATTTTAGTTTCTTTGTGTAATATTACGTTTTGTGTTTTCCTGAATACGAAAGTCAAATATTTAGTAGTTGTCTATAAGTATATCTCTTATTAGCACAACTTAAAAAGGAATAATTGCTGGAAATTTAAATTTGGTATTCTAAAGTTAGTACAAGGTTCCCACTTGAAAAGTTTTATCATAAGTGGCAACATTCAAGGCAAATTATTAAAAGCCTTGATCTTATATATATATATATATATATATATATATATAGGCATTAAAATTAAAATTACCCCCCTCTCCTCTCCCTCAAGAGATTTTTATGTCAAATAAAACTCTTCCTCAATCTATTTAGATTATTTTTAAGATAGATTGAATTTTACAATCTTACCAATCTTACCTTGTTCACCTTACGTCTTAATCTGCTGTATGTCTTTATAGTTTTGAAATAATGCGCAAGAGAAAGTCGTGTTAGTGACAAAACAGATTATTAATCAAATAATTCATTTCTTGGAAAAATCCATGAAATATTTATGCGTTTAAAAAAATTTATTTTTTAAATTGAAAACACATCTTTATATATGTATATTAAAAACATTTTTATAAATTTTTAAACTGGGAAAAATTTAAAACTTTAACGAAGGAGAGATAATTCTACTCCTGTTATAAAATAACAAGATCAATCAGAAAAAGATGAGCAATTTTAAATGTAAAAAACATCTTGTTAACACTGAATAATATAGCATGTAGCTAAAAACAAAATGTAAAAACTGGGACAACTTTCTCTTGGATATTTTATCACTTTTTAATTTCAGTGTAGAAAATGCAACTATATTACGTTTAAATTTTTCTTCATTTCTTATTTAAATACTTTAATTTTGGAAACTGATAAAATATCATTTTTGACATAATATATATATATATATATATATATATATATAAATCTTTATTTTGATTATTTGAAAATTAATTTAAATAAAATAATATTTAAATATTTTCAAAACAACTCGGAATTTAAAAAATGATTGCTTATTTTTACCCATTAATTTCCCTTTAGTTTTTCTCCATTATGAGGGCTATTTTAATGCTTTTCAAATAAAAATGTAATTATTTTAATTAAATGTTTATTTTTAATGACTTAACAAAATGAATTTTTAACTGAGCTGTTACTCTTAAAAATACACTGAAGAGCCAAAAAAACGTGTAAACCTAAAGGTACACGATTAGGCTTTCGGCTCTGAAAGTTTATATTAGTGATGATTCGTTCAACAAATCGTAAGCTAACACTTCTTGATGCTCCAGCATTGAAATCTGCAACAATTTGAGGAAAGGTTGCACATTTGTCACGTTCATTCTCGTCAGTCATCAGTGGTTCTGTTCTTTCACGACATTTTTCCAACCACAGCGATGTCGAAGTTTTGATGTTTTACTATATTCATGATATTCCCGGTACACTCGTAAAATGATCGTACACAAAAATCCAAATTTTATAACTATCTTGGAAATGATATAACCCCTCTTTTGAGCAAAAATTGTAACGCCATGTTCAAAGTTGCTTAAATCTTGATAACCTGCCATGTTAGCTGCAGTAATCGATCTAAGAGCTTTGACAGATATCTGCACTGCCTATTGCATCAAGTTACTTTGATTGGTTCCATACCTCTGTTATTTGCATGTGGACGCCTGTACCAGTTTTGTTTGTTTGTTTGTTTGTTTGTCTCTTCTGTGTAAATTTCTTTAAATTAAACATAAATTCTTTTAATGGACATATTATTTTGTACAGGCGTGTATAAAATAACATATATATTTAATAATAAATCTCTATAAAATATGTCTAAGAATATTGTAAAATTGTTACTATTATTATTACTGTTATCATTATTAAACGTGGTGCCACGTCTTTACAAATTATCCGTAGCCCTCATACCGAAAACTTTTCATACTATTCTTTTTTTTTTTTTTTTTTTTTTTTTTTACATTTTGTAAAAAATAAGGCGAATATTACTATTACTCAACGGTAGTATGAAACTATTTTTCGATGTAAGTAAATTTGCCCCATTATTACTATGAAATAACCTAAATATCCAGATAAAGTTTTCTACAAATTAATTGACTCTTATATTCATAATATTGTAAATCACAGTTTTGAATTTTTGGATTCTGAAATACAGATAATTAGGATTTAAATTTTAATCTATATATGATAAATTAAATATATAATATTGTATACCTATATGCATATGCATATGATTTTTCTGTTAAATATTTATGGAATAAAATACAACTATTCATATTGATTTGTTTGCTTTCAAGAAACCGTAGATTTAAGAAACTTTCCTTCCCTTCTTTGTACAACAAAGTCCTATAAAATGACTGCAAATCTGGAAGATATACATAATTTAAATTGTAGCTGCACATAGAAGGTTAAAAAAATATTAAAAGAACATTAAGATCTTGATTATGTTTAGTCAAAATTTTACGGCACACTTCATATATTTATTTCAATTTCCTACGACATTATTATTCCATAAAAATACATTCTCGTTTTTTAAATAAACGTTTTAGCTATGTCTGAATAATTGTAATCATTAAATAATATCAAGGGGAAAATTTTAAAATTACTACAAATGACAAAATTCAAAAATAGATAAAAATTATATATATATATATATATATATATATATATATTTTTACATTACTTAATGTACATTGGTAAAATATGAATAATGTACGTTTTACTTTTTTAAAGCAAATTTCTTCCCAGTTTCACATACAACGAAAGTAACTTGATCTGAAGACGTTCGACGCCAACTTATATAGATATATATTTCGTTTTTACATGGAATGTTTAAATTTGATAAAAATCGCACCTAAAATTAGCTTATAAATTTTAAATATTTTGATGGTAAATATATTTTTTTAATTACATTTTACTGTGATACGCAATCAGAATACTTACACCGCAAGATAAAATTAGTTGTTTCGAACAATTTAATAAAATGTCCATTCCACCTGTATATTATTTTGAAAGTACAAAGAAAATTAAATGTTAAATATTTTTCAAATGCACTTTCACACAAATACAATAATTGTATTAGAGTATTTTTTTCTTAATTAATGAACACATATTTTTATATAACTATAATGTATCCGCAATATATTAAATAAAAGAATTCAGGTGCATTTATATATATATATATATATATATATATATATATATATATATATTTCCCCTTCGATTTTACTGAGCTTAAGAAAACTGCATATCTAATACTACATTAGTCAAACTTAAAAAAAAAAAAAAAAAAAAAAAAACTATGTTCACTATTAGTGAAATACTTTTTTTATTTATTTAATTGTATTATATACAGATAATAATCACTGTTTATTTTAAGAGTCTTATTTATTTATTTATTTATTTATTTTCTGTTTCTTTGTAAAGCCTGTTGTCTGTATCTCAATTATTTTGAAATTTTTCGATCGGAATAAATTATTAAACGCATACTTTTTACGCTTTTAATCCTCTGAAACCATTCGTACTAAATGATAAAAAACTTATTGTTAAAATTTGGAACTTTTGCATTATCTACAAAGTTAGTAAATTATAATAAACAAATTATCATTATATCATATATTAATTTCGTTAAAACAGCATTACATATTCTTTTTAATAAGAATGTATGTTTTCTAAATTGCCATTTCAAAATGTAATTAGTTTAGTAAATGCAATATCTTATATTTTAATAACATAATTCTTAATTAAATTCGAGCAAAATGAGATCACGAATATATATCTAATTTAAATTTATATATTTATTTAAGGATACTCATGTTATGTTCAAATTTTTATTTATAAAAGGAATATGAAAAGAAAGGACTTATTTTTTATAAGAAAGGACACAATATATTTTTTTTCCTCATAAAGTACTCCTGTTACCAAATTCTGTTAAAAATATTAATAAATAAAAGAGGGATAATAAAAATAAATAAAATAAATAAATAAAGATAATATCTGTTTTGCCATAAAACTTTAAGCTGCATTTTTTTTTATTTTTAATAATAATATGCAAATGTATAGAAAAATGCTTTTTGATGCATCAACAAGACTCTTTATTGCTTTATTATTTGTAAATAAAAAATGTATTTTTGTAATCTTCTTGTATATATTTTTTATATATTATTTGTATTATTAAGATTTTAAATTATATGTATTGAAAGAAAACTTGATAAATGTTTATAAACGTTTCTTTAGTCCATATAGATCTCACAAATTTATATATATAATGCATAAATTTTAAGCGCAAACTTTTTTCTTTCTTTCTTTCTTTCTTTTTTTTTTCTTTCCTTATTTCCTTCTTTTTTTTTTTTTAATTAATAAACATAGGTTATAAAGAGATATTTATGGCTGCATAATAATCATTTAGTAAAGAACTATAAATTAGCATTTTTTGAAATTGCGTATCGTACAGTACAGCACTTCATTTAACACATTTACGAAAACGATTTAATAATTTATTGTAAAATTTAGGAAATTATTTGTCATTCAGAATATATATATGTATATTTAATGTAAAGAAGTTTTACACAGAAATTTTACAAGAAGAAATAAAACTTTGTTGAAGCTTGTTTTTATTTAGCGATAATTAAAATATTTTGTTAAACACATGGGGTAGACATTTTTATTTATTTATTTATTTATGTATTTATTTAAAAAGTACAATTTAAAATTATATGTTTTTATTACTTATATAATATATATAGTATTTCATTTTTCAAATTTCTATTGTTAGTTTTTACATTTTGACTTTTGATTGTTAATTTCAAAAGTAATTAAAATATAAATAAATGAAACAGAAACACTAAAAATTGGTTTGTAATATTATATCCCGAACTACAGTAATATTTAATTAAATCTTTTATAAATTCAAAATAATTTATTTTTATTAAAATTGAACGTATAAAAAATAAATGTAAAGTTATACGTTATACACAGAAACTTATGATGAAAGCTCATTTTACTAATTCAAACATTTTTTTAACATAATAATGTGACAAAGCAAATAAATGTTCTTTTTTTTTAAATTTCTATAATGAACCACCTGCAAATAAATCCTCAACCAAATATTTATTGTAAATTATTTTTGAATGCTTTTAAAATTTTATTAGAATTGTAAAATTTTTAAACAAAATTTTATTTTTTTATTGTCAAATATGAAACTAAACATTTTTATATCTGATAAATTTTATTTTAGAATATTGCTGAATTATCTTAATATTTTCCAGTAATATAATTTAATTGATTTTACATGTACTTTAATAATTCCAATTTATATGTTAATTAATCATATTATATAGAGAGAAAGAGAAAAAATTTATCAGAACATATATTTGCAAAAGAAGATCGTAAATTAATGCATAATAGCTTAATAACGCAGTCCTGGACATTAATTTAAGTAATAATTAAAAAATATATAATTTTACATAAATAATAAAAATGAATAATAATAATAAAATATATTTAATTATAATTTAATCCTAAAAATATTTAACAAATGAAATATTTTTAGATTTTCAATGAATATTAGTGAAAAATTGCTTTCAGTATAATTGTTCTATAAAAAATAATTAAATAAATAAATAAAACTTTTAAAGTAAATATCGTTTTTAAACACATTTAAACACATTTACGTGATAAATAAAGAAAGAAAAGAAAAAATCCAATCATGAGAGAGAGGAAAAAAAAAACTTACCATTACCAAAATCCATTGAGCCGTAGACAAGTAAAAAGTTTGTAACGAATAATCCAAACATATTAAACATTTTCTTCGCGAAAATATGAAATAGTTATTAAAAATATTTATCTATGCAACAGTTAAAAATAAAGCTCTCACGGTACTTTAAATAAAATACTCATTAATTGTTTCACGCCATTCACTTGCGAGACATGTATGAAAAACTCTTCTCAGCCGCAAAGAAAGAGCTCTAAACTTTTTAGTAACTTAGAAGAGATGACAGTTTATCTGCTGCTCGTTCGTAAAGCAAAATGAGAAGTGAAGCTCAGAAAGAGGCCGACGTTTTCACCAGATGGGTTGTGTGTGCTGTGGCGCATCGTTCGATAACTGACGTGTGGCAAGCGCCACTTGAACAGAGCTGAAAAGAAAAAATATATATATATAATATAATAAAGGAAACTTCTTGCTAAATATCTGAAGCCGCACATTAATTTAAATTATGATATAAATAATTGGAAGACGTTTCTCTATTTTGAACAGAATTATGCTCAATACTTTTTTTTTTCTTAAAAAAAATATATATATATATATATATATATATATATATATATAAATTTTCTTTCAATGATTTTTGAAAATTTTTGTTTATTTATTTATTTATACTTTTTTTTTCTTTTGTGCGTGTGCTTGCGTGTTCTCTATGAATTTAAAATATAAAATTTTAAACATTTTTTTTTTTTTTTTTTTTTTTTTTTTTTTTTTTTTTTTAAAGTGCTGTAAAAATAAATAATTCATTTTTATACAGTTTTTTTAAAAAGTTTTAATTTAAATTTTTATTCGTATAATGAGTTTAATGTAAATGTATTAAAATAAATTTATATTTTCATATTTTAAAAAAGACACTAATGAATACTTCAATCAATGTTCTCACACAACTTTGTTATATATCCGTGTTATATGTTATATATCATTATATAGCTAAACTCTGTTTTTTTTTTTTTTTTCCTAAAGATACAGAATAGTAAACTTTCTTTTAAAAAGTAAAATAGAAGTAAGTTTTTTAATTTATATTTAACAGAAATATTTCCGAAGAAGATAGTTTTAAATTAAAAACTTATATATTTAAAAGCTCTACTATAAAACTATTTAAAATATTGTGTTTCTTAATTTCAAAAGATGAAATATTTAATTAATTAATTGAGTTTATAATTAATATTATACCAGTATAATTAAACAGTATAATAAGGTCATATTGATGTAATGAAGCACGATCTAATAAATTTAAATATATAGAAGATTAATAAAATATTCTTCAGTTTTATATAACAATATCGTTAACTGTAAATATTGTAAACCACAACCTTCTTTAGAAAAATAAGTTACATAAATATATATATATATATATATATATATATATATATATTCATAATATTTTTCAAGTTTTTAGAGAAGAAAAAGTGAGAAAATGTAACGAAAATAAATTAAAACCCTTTAGTTATGTAATTATTATTTATTTATTTATTTATTTCTGTGTTTTTAAAATGGTTTTATTCTAAAAAAAAAAAAATAATAATAATAATAATAATATACAATAAGATTCATAAAAAAAAAAAAAAAGTATAAAAAATGGTACAGATAAAATTATTAAGGGGAATTAACTATAAATGGTACAGATAGTAGATAAGTAAATTTCAAAACAAGTACTTATTATTATTTTTTTAAATATATTATATATATATATAAATCGTGGTTTTAAAATATATGTACCCTTTTAAAAATCTCGTTCTTTATTATTTTTCTTATACTGAAGGATAAACCATTCTAAATTCAAACCATAGAAAATATTTTGTAGAAAAGTTTTATTATTATTATTATTATTATTATTATTATTTTAAGTTATAAAGTTTTCATTACAGAAATCAATTGAAATTATTGTGAATTTTTATGCTATTGAACTACATAACATAAATTAAAAATAATAATCGTAATTATTTATTTATTTATTTACTTAAATTCTTAAATAGTAAAAAGTTTCTAAGATTTATTTAATGATTATGTGCCAGCTAGAAAACTTGAAAGTAATTATTTTAGATACATTTCTCAACAGTTTTGAAACAGCTTTATTTTTATTTTTATTTTATTTTTTACTTTTGAACTGGAACCTACAAAACTTTTGCTAAATAATTCTCCTGCGGCAGGGAGTTCTTAACTGGATATGACATTTTCCTTTTGTTAGAGCAGTGATTAATGGCTCATCCTCAAATGTCAACTTATGTTTCTCTAATACAAAGTTAAATCTGAACTGTTTTTTCAAATACAACTCTGTGGGAATTACTTATTTTGACGTTTGAAAAGCCTATGGTTTGTATGAGACTAATAAATCACAATCATATAGAACAGATTTAATTTTGTAACACATAAAAACAAACTTAGTTTAAATTTTAAATTTGCGGAAGAAACTGTCTAAATAATAATAATAATAATAATAATTGTCTGTAAATAAAAACTAGTATGTTCTGCCCCACACAGAAATATCTTATATATATATATATATATCCCATTACAAATTTACTTACGGGTTAGCATGCAGAAAAAGATTTTTACATCAAGGACTATAAATATACACTTTATGAATATTAATCAATAGATTATGTGATATAACCATGTGATAAATCACAAAATGTAAATATTAGCCATCTACTTAAAGGCCGGTATACACTCAAATAAAGTCAGCATTCTTTTTCGTAATGGTTATTTCACATAAAAGGTTGGGGTCATAGAAGCTAAGATATAGCCTCAGAATGTACTGTGAAAAATGAAGTATAGTAGGGTGATATACCCAGATTGAATCAGCATTTTTAGGGTCCTCTGAAATATCAAGTTATAGGTAATTTCAAACAACAGTAGCTGAGATATAGCTTACTTGTTACTGGGAGAAATCGCAGCATAGCAACTCGTCCATTACACGAATTGAACCAAAATATAACTATTAAGATATAAGCATTTAGACTCATGCACATTAATACTTTATTATAACAAAAGATAAGAATCTGATAGATGCAAACTTATGTAATGGAGTAGCTATATATGAATGTGCATGAAATTACACACATTACTTAGAGCATTATCATTTGAGCTAGATTTGCCCTAGAATTTCTATCACACATACAGATATATAGACTCGGACAGACAGATATTTTCTAAAGATTGTGAAATCGTGTTCTAGACTTCACAAAATTTGTTAATCCATCGGAAATCGAAAGATGGAAATTTTTCAAAAATCTCATACATTCTCCGATTAAATATAGATAAAACTAAAAGTAAAATGAATTCCAAAAAATAATTTTTAAATAACAAAGGAGGAAAAAAAAAAACACATGAATAGATGACAATTTAAAATGAATGCATTTCAATTTAATTATTTTATAGATTTTTATATACATTTTATTCATACTTAAGCCTTGTTTTGTCCGTTACTTTAACTTATACGGTCGAACCTCGTTAATACACTTTTAGCGTGAATTAATATTAACATGCACTGTTTCCACAATCCCTATCAAAATGAAGATTACTTTCGTTATACGAAGAAAAGTTACTGATAGCATGAACTACTGATAACATGAAAAAAAAAATTATCCCCCTTGAGATTCACATTAATGAGGTTCGACTGTACATAGAAATATTCACATTTACCAAATAACGCAAGAGTAGAAAATAACAAAAATGTTTAAAAAGTTAAAATTTAATCTGAAATGTTCTTGAAAAAAAAAAAAAAAGCCTTAAACTAGATTTTATTCATACCATTAATATAATCAGTATCAATTATATAGTTATAATTAAAATAATTTTAATTATCGCATATTATTTTTAAATGTAGTATTATTAAATAAAAATTATAATAATCTGATGATGCTTGTGTTAAAATTAAGGCCAATTGACTGCACTGGGCTCCGAGGCATAAGAAGGAGTTCCCTCCGTGGGGGGTCTTTTTAAGAGGTCATAGCCAGTATATATGTAAGTATTAAAAAAAAAAAAAAAAAAAAAAAAAAAAAAAAAAAAAAAACTACGGAAAACTCTTTATATCTGGGCGAAGTGTGCGACATGGGATCGAACTTCGCACTTCACGTCTACTAGCTTCGAGGACAGAATCTCTGGACCGCTGGTGTTTCTATAAAAATTTGAATAAATGTTAGCCTTGAATATAAAAAAAAAAAAAAAAAAAAAAATACATTAGTTTATTAAATTATTTTGTTCTGTAAACATATTTACATTTAAATGAATGAATTAAAATATTATAAGGAAAATATTTATGAATATAATAACAACAAATAACGACAAATACAATCTACACGTTTATTTATATTATTTATTTATTACGACTATTATTATTATTATTGTACTGGAAAATTCACATTCCCAGTAAAATATTAGTTCAAAGAATATTTGAGAGTGGATGCATATTTATACGGAAAAACAATATAAAGAAAAACACCACATGATAGTACAAATATGCTTTTTAAACTTATAGTTTTACTTCTAATAAACCTCTTAATATTTACTTTACCAAATTAATAAATCCATGCTGGATATACCTCTTCATACTAAGCTATTTTGCACATTAAATTTAACATGTATGGTCATTATCTCATTACTCATTTTAAACATACGTGAACAGATTGAGATGATGCTCCTCACTGCTACTAACATTGACCTTTGACGCTTGGTTGAGGAATGTTATACTCTATTATTATAAGAAGGTGTGAAATTTACAGTAAATGTTTAAAAATGAGTTATTTCGAACATGATATATTAATGATGCACTCAGGAAATTTGTAAAATAACGGAATATTAGATTTAAGGTATTCGTTGTTTAAAATTTTAAATAATTACATATTTAAAAAAATAAAACAAAAACCCTTAAAATTATAATATATGTAACTACTACACAATTCCCATTACTTATTATTACTCATATTAAAAACTAATTTTGAAGATAGTGTGGTTCGAAGATATAAAATTGAAATTGACCAAAAAATTAAACACCTCCTTTCAGACCAGTTTTCATCAGACCAATTTTCCTCTAGTGAATAATTTATACATACGTTGTAAAGATATCTAAAAGAAATCTTATACGTTTAAGGAAAATCGGTAGAGCTGCTTTTTTGACACCCATTTCTATAATCTAAGAAGGAAATCTTCTTGATCAGATATAGTCTCTCTCTCTCTTTTTTTTTTTTTTTTTTTTTTTTTTTATTTAAAGAACTTGAAGTAAAACGCTAAAACAGTTTTTGAAATACCGATGTATCAGCTCTTTTCCGAGTTTTACAGAAACTTCACAAACTGATATGTGCACTTTAATCCAATGGAAACGTATGAAATGGCATGTAAACGGAAAACAATATGGGGAGCTTAAAGAAAATCCGTTTTTTTTTTTTTTCTCCCTTCCGAGAAGGATCAAGATTGTGATGGCATATCTCCAGACCACCTCTAGAGGTTAATCCCAAAATATCATGAAATGTCCAATGCGTAGTTTTAATAAGATGTTTGTAAAACTCACTAAACTTTAAACTTCTTTTTCTGATTTCCGTCGAATAGTTTGTTCGCCAATGGTTCGTTTTTCTAACTTATAATAAGAGGAATATAATCGTTTAGGATGCACACCGAATTTTTTGCGCATGCATAAATGCTCTCATTTTATTCTTTAAGGAAAAGCTTAGTGTTTTAACACATATGTTTAATTTTATATAGTAGCAAAGTAATTTTATATATTAAAACGCATATAAAAATTACATGTTTCTATAAAAATGTATATTAAATATATATATATATATATATATATATATATACACTAAGAGAAAAAAAAAAAAACGGACAGCAGAAAAAGTGACTTACACCTTTTTTTATTTGTAATAACTTTAAAATTAATGGTTGAAACAAATAAAATTGTTATGTTTGCAAACTACCAAAGGGAGGAAATGATACCTATGTACATTTTCGATTTAATAATTCACTTTATTACACTCTACGGAATACTTTATAAAAATATACATAAAACTTTCTTTTTAAACATAATGCAATAACCATACATTTTGTATTATATTATGATTTATTATATGAAATAAGCAAGTTATATTTTAATGTATGAAATAAAACTATTTATTTGTTAGATCTAAGCAAATTTTTAATAAAAATATGTATTCTGCATTAGGTTAATTCCAACTTCCTATGGAATTACTGTTTTAATGCACAGTGGTATAGTATTATACCGTTGTTTGATATAAATCACCTAAATTTCTCTGTGCTAAATATTGTAAATAGTTTTTCTAGTTCTCGCAAAATTGTTGGCTGCAAATTTTGAATCCTCCTCTTTCTTCTCGCGCTTTTTTTATGACTAAATATTTTCAAGCGAATTGAGATTATTATTGTTTGGCAATTTTAGAAAAGCATGCAGTTCCCTACTCAGGTGGGTCCAAAGGTGTCTTAAAGCAAATCTGTCCTGGACAGGTCGGGGGGGGGGGAGCCCAGAAGAAGGATTGTATGCTATCCAATATATTAATATAAAGGGGAAAAAATAAGAAATTGTATGCTTCTTTTTTTTTTTTTTTGGACAGAGCGAACTTCCGAAATTCCATAGCTGTCAGATCTCCCCCTCCCTCCACCCTTAGTTTACTGTCTCTCCTCAGATTGGCTTGATTTATTTTTTCATCATATCATCACGCCGAGCGCCTGTTGAGTTCACCTCACTTAAATAATACCGAGTTGATTGATCCTGCAACCCATCTTCAGGCCTCTATATCTTCAGGTGGAGGTAAACGGTGGTCTAGATCATTGCAGGTATTCCCGAAACTCCCGTGATGATGATGACGAACAAGATTGATTCCAAGTCTAATAAAGAAGAAATTGTACGGCATTTTTTATTTTTATTTATTTATTTTTTTTTTTTTTTTTGGGGGGGGGGGATTGAACTAAGAGTAAAAAAGGTATTATTACTTACAAAAATATAGATGCTCATGCGAACGGATAGGTAATTTTAATAATTTGATTCAAATTCACGTACCACAGACGCCGTACAGCAATGTGCATTATCATCTTGAAATGCTGTTTGAAGAAAAGTATGATATACCTCCAAAATAATCTGTCAGGCGCCACTTTTATAATCACCGTTATTATGTAGTAGTTCCGGGATTCTTTTATAAGTTGTTGCATTACATTGTCTAGGTCCATTCTGCTGTAAAAGATGGTCGAGAAAGTAACACAGACTGAATAATAATTACATATTTTTTATTTTAGAGAGTCTTCATAAAGCAATTCAACATCTCTTTATAGTGACAGTACATCTTGTCCATGAGTTTCGAGAATGCAAAGGCATCAGGTGATAGAGAGTGTTTAAGGGTACGTATTTACTTTACAACGATCTAGGGGCGACTTCTGAAGTTTACTTAATAACAATCTGAAACAAACTGTCGAAATACGCCAAGATTTAGAAAAAAAAAATTGTGAAGGAGTACCTTTACAACTGTGTTTTATTTCAAGTTAATTGATCCCTTGAGCATAAAAATTTGTCTGATTCTTTGAAAAAGTATGCACTCTCCGTACCATAATCTTTGGTTAATGTATCACTGTTTTAAGAGAGCAGTTTCCATTACGTTAATCCAATTTTGACCATCCTAGTAGTTTTTTTCATCAACTCGAAATAAATTAAACTTGACTCATCAGAGAAACACAGTTCACCCCGATAATTAACTGCTAATTTTTTAAAATTTTTGGTAAACTGATGTCTTGCTTTTTTTTTTTTTTTTTTTTAATATTCGTTCTTAATAATGGCGTTTTGCAGATCTTCTGGTTACTAATCTGCCTTGTTTAATTGCTGCCGGACTATTTTTGAAGAAATTACTTTGCTGTACACTTTTAAAAAAATATTTTATCAAGTTATGAACATGATACAAATCAGTTTTTTTTACATTTGCTTTTCAACTTGCAGTTATCTTACTTGAATGAGCAACGTGGCCACCTAAAGCAAAATTTCCAGTTCAAACGGCCAAAAAACTTTATATTTTGCTAAAAATCATTTTACCAATATTTCGTGACCATTTAATTATTTTGCGATCTCACGTATTAAAATATTTTTTTTTTTTTTGATTTTCATTCAAAAATTAATACTTTTTGTGAGATCGATAACTGCATTTTTCTTACCATTTTTGAAATAATTTCTTAAATTACAGTTTTTCTGACAATTGCATTTTGTATTTAACGCTGTACCCAATGCTAAAGTGTACGTGGAGGACAACATAATAATAAAATCTGTTTGAAAATTTGCATTTAATCGATAAAAATGGCGGTTGTAGAAGGTGAAAAAAAAAAATCCAAGTATGTTTTTTTTTTTTTTTTTTTTTTTTTTTTTTTTGTCGCTTAGTGTATATATATATATTAAATCTTATATACTAAAACACGTATAAAAGGTTTACTATTATAAATATATATAAATAAATATAATCAAACACAAGTAATCAAATGTAATTTACATTTAATTAATTGCTGCACATAGTGTGATTTGTCCGAAGTTTTGAATCGCCGAAAATAGTCGCCAATCGAAATATATTAAATAAACTGTTTGAAATATTGTTTTTTTTTTTTTTTTTTTTTTTTTTTTCTTTTTTCAAAATTTATTAAATTATTGAATTATTGGAACCAGCAAAGCGGCAAAGTATGGTAGGTAAGCAGCTGCGGGGGTTAGTGAGCAAGGGTGTAGTAACTAAAATGAAAGTAACAATAATAATTTTAATAGCGATATGGAAAGTACCACAATATTCACTGGAATATTATTCCCAAAAACCCGTAAAGCAAATAAGGATGCCCATTCATAAATAACTTTAATAAAAAAGATGATATTAAAAAATCGAGTGAAAAACAGCATTTTGAGAATTATGAAGTGTGTCTACCCTTATAAGACTAAAGTCTGATATTAACGCAGAAACATTAGAAATCAATGGCCAGTGGCGAACATCTCTTCCATAGGCATCAAATGCAGGATTTTTCTATAACAGCTATTTTAAGCATTATACAATAAGGTTCATAAGATTTTGCATGGAAAAACAAAATATTTGTAAGAAAAATATAAAAATTGAAAGGTTAAAGAAAATTACAAAATTACAAAAGAGAGAGCAATTAAAATAAATAAATAAATAAAACTAAGTCTGTGAGTTGTCATTACTAGTTTAAGAAGATGAGTTTAGCATTAAATAGAGCTAACAAAGTTGTACAAACAGTTTAACTAATTGTAATACATATATATAAACTTAATTACAAATATAAACTTAATTACAACTATATACAATACTATTTACAGGTTTTTAGAAAATATTAATATACATTAATATACATATATATTATGTAATAACCAGAACAAAGTGCAAAGTTTATGACTTTGAAATTGTGAAACAGAGTCGCCAACTTTCTTAAAAAAATATATTTGTATATATTTCCTAAAACATAATTGGTTTTTTATTCGTGTGAATTTAATTTGTTAAGAAGGTTCTTCATTCATTAAATTAAACTAAGTATATTTAATTATATTAAATAACAATAAAATTAAATAGTTTATACAAAATTATAATTCATAAAATAGATAACATATGTAAGTAAGTAAAATTTATTAATTAACTAAAGGGAGAAAGTAAAGTTTAGTTGGCGTAAATGCTACAAAATTTCTATTGCTTTTTTAATTTACATAAACAATCCACCAACTAAACTAACCTGCAACTCCATCCAACCTCTTTATCATATATCCTTCTACCCAATGTCCAACATTTTTATTATATTTTATTTATTTATTTATTTATTTTTTGGTTAAATTTATACTTATATATATATATTTAACAAAAACGTAATTTTATTGATAAGTTAATGAACATTCAATGTTTATAAGGAAGCCCATTTTAATTGTCGAATTTATTAATTTAATAATATTTTTATTATTCTACTTTGATGAGCATATTTTTTCATGCGAAATAAGCGGTTAATGGTGATATTTCTGTAAACAGACAAATGAAATCCTAAATTAAAATAAGTAAAATGATAACCTTTAAGCAAGAATTCTATAGTTTATCATAAATATTAGTATTAAATTCTTCTTACCGTTAAAATAGTTTTTAGAACTAAAAAATGTTTTGGATTTTTAAGAATAGTTTTTATTCCAATGTAAATGACAATATAATGTAAATGAATTAGCAGATCTATTTTTACTATAAAAAATAAGTATGTCATCAATGTAATGTCATAACAAAATTTCTTCTCATAATGATAAAGATATTACTCAACCAAAAGATTGGAACAACATCACCTTATGGGATTCCGACTTTTTGTACATATATTTCATTCTTATCTAAAATAAAATTATTATGTAATCCAAAATGAATAAGAGATTTAAAATATTAATACAATTATGAGGAATACGTATTTGTTTTTTGTATTTATTATAAAGATTATAAATAATTTAATAGAGGTCTGACAATATAATATTATTAAAAAAGATCTTTAAAATTAAAAGTTATACCATTAATAACATTTTAGAGAATTTTAACATGATTTGTGAGTTGGTAGTTACTTTAAGGCAATGTATATTGTCATCTTTATGAGTTTAATTATAAATTTGTTTAAGAATACACAAAATTAGTTTATTAGCAAACATCCTTGTATGTATTACAGCTTGTAGTTGCTGTTGCAAATTTAATAGACGATTTATGAAACTTAGAATTAAGTACTATGTATAGATATTTAAAATTATTAAAAAGAAGTTTAAGTAGTTTTTTAAAATTGTGAATGTTTTTATTATTTATAATAATATTATTTGTAACTAAAGTAAAGTATAATTAATATCTATTGAATTATTTTAAAAAAATAACAGTTTTTACTTATAACAATGTATTTATTTGGAAATTCATCAATATAAGTTAATATTAAATAAAATTAATTTCGAAGAGTATTTTTATAGAGTTAAATAAAGTAGTTTCTTTTTCTTTTTCTTTTTTTTTTTTTTTTTTTTTTTTTTAACAAAATTATAAATATGAATAATTAAAATAAAATTCATTTCGAAACTTTAGCAACACTAACCATTTACATTGACTGAAATATGCTACTGGGTTTTTATACGTTCTGAAAATTTTATATATAAACAAATCCATATCATCAGAAAACTATTTAATGATTTGAGTATTACTAATTTTAGGGCAAAGTCGAAATTTAATAACTTATTTCTTTTTTTTTTCTTTGTTTGTTTTTTAAGAGCTAACGTTAATAATATTAATTACCAGTAATGATATGACAATGGTTCCTGTCTACGTATTTTACTAATGAAGGATCATTGAATTTACAAAATACATAATTATTATTTGATAAAATTGACGTTGAAATTGAATTATAGTTAAATATATTTCCGCTAAAAGGAATATATTATTTAAAAGTGCGAAATATATGTAAGTATTTTAAACAATCAATTAGATTTTTTTTTCTTTTTCTTTAATCTATATTATATTTAAAAAAAAAAAAAAATACTGAATTATACTCTGTATTCCTCGACGTTTTATAATAATAAGTGGGATGTTGTTATTTATTTATTTATTTTAATGGATATTTATAATATTAAAAATTTACAAATTCTACAGCTTTGGTTTGCACTGTAATATAATGTTAACCTTTGTCTATGCTTTTCCAAACCTAACACAAAACAATAAAAATAGCTGTCAAATAAACCGCAAGGAAAAGCTACAATGTGTACAGTAAAAGAAATCATTGCCAGAAAAGGTAAATATGCAGACAACCTTTTTGGTAGTAAAGAGCATATCGCCTTCAGTGTAAGACAAAATACTCATTTACGGATGATGGTAAGGACGTCGGTAGCAATGAGCATGCTGTCATTATGAACTCATGATGGTAAGTGCAATGCTATCGAAACAGTTGTCTACATTTTTACTTTTAAGTTTTTGGTGCTGTATACGATATTGTCCATTTTTATGGTCTATGCACAAAGCGCCAAACCCCCTTTTAATATAAAAATAGTTATTGTTTGAATTTGATAAAGATTTTTAAGAAATTATTTTTGTTAAACGTTTTTAATATTAATTTAAAAATATATTTAACAAAAAAAAAAAAAAAAAAAAAAAGCCATTATTTATTTTAACTCAGTTTCTATTTTAATATTCTCTATTCATATATACTTAAGATGAATATGAAAAAGAAAAGTGACATCGGATTTCTTTTTGACAAATTTTTCGACACTTCTCAAGCTTGACAAACATGACGAAAATTGTTGTTACCTCTCAACATTGTCATTTGCTGACATTTACTATTTCGTGCACATATTCCGCATTGAAAATATTTTTCTTTTAATTTGTTTTCTTTTCCTTGTGTATTTAGATCCTTCAATAATGTCCCAGGAACATCTTATTAAAAAATGAAAATTAGTTTCTTCATTTTAAGCTGTCTTTGTGTTTCATTTATTAATTTTTTGTGCATAGAAATGTTATATTTTAGATCATTGAGTTAACAAAGGTCATGGAGATATTGTATAACATTCATTTAACATATTTTAAAAATTTCGATTGTAATACAAAATGTGTTTTTATTTTTGAAATGATTTATACGAAATGATTTTTACAAATAATATTTAAATTTAACATAGATATGGAAAGCATTTTACAAAATAAACAATAAAAATATTTTTAAATATATATAATAATAATAATAATAATATAAAAGACTTGGGTAGAATGTGGAATTTTGGAATTTTTTTTGTTTTTCCCCGATATTGCAATACATGAGCATTTATTAATTTAAACCTTCCCAACAAATCATGTAAAAACAAAAACATGTTTATCTTGTGTGGTATTATTTATATTTTACAGATGTTTAGTTTGTTCGAAAACACCGATTTAAAATATTGAAAGAAAATGAACAACATAACATTACATTGATCTTCTTCACATATTTTTGTACACATATAAGAAATTGGAAACGCGAGCACGTTACAAATTGGATTGTAAACATTACAAATATCATGGGTGTTTATTTTTTATTTTTGTTTTTATTTTTATTTATTTTTATTTTTTATTTCAGTCTTATACATTTTTTCATTTTTTTTTCCATTAGCAAATTTTTATGCAACAAACAATGAAACGTTTGATAAAAAAATGCTACCCTTCAATTCTTCAATTTTATAATTTAAATGTGTGCTTAAATATATATATATATATATATGTATATATACATATATATATATATATATATATATATATATATATATATATATATATATATATATATATATATATATATATATATATATATATATATATATATATATATATATATATATATATTAATTTTTTATTATAACAAAATGTATTTTTTTCCCCCTTTAAACTTTATTTTTAGAAAAAGGGAGGGAAAGTTAAAAAATAATAGTGCTTTTAGATCTTTTAGATCTGAAATTAGGAATCTTTATTTTATTTTTATTTTATTTTAACCACATTAATTTTTGAATTCTTCCTCTATGAGATGATTCTGAGTTTGAATCGTAGTAAAATAGTCTGTAAAAGGTTTGACACATTTTGCTGTTCAACAATTAAAAAAATAATGGATATAAATTTAAATTAGTAACATTAAAAGTTAGAAAGTTTGAAAAGCATTATGGTCTTTGTGAATGAACTTTCACATGTATGTCCTTCATGGCACGAAAAATATAAAGTTGACACCCGGATTTCACGCTAGCTATGCGCAAGCATGTTGGTATCCAAAGTGAATATTGTGGTTATATTTCTAGCCTTCATGTCAACAATTTTCTACATTTTTCTCCTATAAACGATGTTCTTTACAAAATCTCAAAGATAAAATTCCATAGTTCTTATATCAGAAGAAATGGTCGGCCTCGGAGTTAAGTCACCTTTTGTATTTCGTCCTTTTGTGTAATGATCATCAAGGAACCAAGAACGATGGTATTACATTGAGGTGTGAACCACCTTTTTGCAAAAAGACATGTGGCAAAAACACAAATGAACGTTTCCCTTTGGTGGTTTAAGAAGAAGAGTTGTTTCAGCTTCGCGGGCGCTCAGTATTCATGAATAGAAAATTCCATTGCTTAATTAACATACTTAAAACTAGCATTGCTACAAGTATTTTAATAAACTTTTTCAAACTTTAATATCTCAAGAAACGTTATAAGCTAAACATTTAGAATATCTAGAAACTATTTCTGAGAAAGGAGATAAATTAGCTTATACAAACCAGCAAAAATAACTCATATTTTGAATTCACACTGAGACAGACGATAAAAGCTTCCTCATCTACTTCGATTCACACCTCTCACTGATATAATCTCAAAATTCTTTACATTTCCTTAATTCGAAGAACTTATTGATACTATCAATAAGTTCTTCGCTATTCTAGAAGTATTTTAATAAATGTTTTCAAACTTTAATATCTCAAGGAACGTTATAAGCTAAACATTTAAAATATCTAGAAATTATTTTTCTGAGAAGTGGGATGAAATAGTCTATACATATCAGCAAAAATATCTCATATTTAAAATACACACTGAGATAAGCTTCATCCTCTGCTTCGATTCACACCTTCCATTGATATAATCTCAAAACTCTTTAATTTTCCTTAACAATTTCAGCGTTAGCCGCTTTTCGGTATATCTGTTTAATGATTAATAAAATTAATACTATGCACAGTATAAATATGAGAATTTAATACTGTATACTACACATATTTATTAATCTTATTTTCTTGAAAAAAAAAAAAAGACCATACATTTCAAAATTTAGATATAGCAGCTTTTTATTTTAACTTTGCATGCCGGAAAAAGACGGGCTTAACGCTTATGGGGTTAATTCTAAGAGCTTATTGATACTATAATATATACAAGCCTCGCAGCATTACTAGAATTTTACTCTCATTTTGTTATATTGCCACCAAGATTTTAAAATGGTACTTTTTTACATAACATTTCAGACTTAAAACGTAGAAAAATATTTAAAAAAAAAATTCCTTATTGAAGACAATGGTGACAATATAATAAAATGCTAGTATAACATTTTAGAAACGCTGTGAGGCCTGAATATATTATAGATATTTCAAATCATTCCTTACCTTTGAATGCAAGCAAAAGGTATGATAAATATTTGACCCTACTGTCGAGTTTTTAGTCTGCTCTAAATTGAAACCCGATTTCTTTATTTCAATGGCTCCAAAAAAGAAAACAATATTCATTAAAATAAAACAGTAGTTCAAAAGCATTTATCGGAATATAGCTACATAATAATAATAATAATAATAATAATAATAATAATAAAATAAATAAATAAATAATGTATAAATTTCCAAGCTAATTGAGAGGATCTAATAGGTGCTCAGACAGAAAATGATTTCGCCTAAAAAATTATCAGGGAATTGATGAAATTATATACACTTGGTTTACAGATACAAAATAAAAAATCTGCTTTTTTCAGGACCTATTTTAAAGTAATAAGAAAATATTATGGGCTACAAAAAGAAATATTCTTGATTGGTTGTTTCATTATCATTAAATTATGGCATTTCATTGGAGCAAGGTTTGGTGAATAAAAATGATTATCATTTGAACCAGAAAAGAAAGAAAAAAACAAGTCCTTCGGGTTTATTCGGAAGGGTAGGTTGATTTCTTTTTCCTTATCAAGTAGCCATCATTTTGTTTCAAAACGGCGGCTACAAATTATTAATGCACTTGGTAGAAATATTAATGTAGGCTATGCACATATAGAATTTTAAGCAAATCGGTTCATAAATACATTTTTATGTGAATTTAAAATTTTCAAGTGGCTGGCGCTTAGAAACAAAATTTGACAAATATAGGAAAAGTATTTGTGAGATAAGTCTACTGTACACATATAGTTCGAATTAATTGAAAATTTCAAAAGTCATAGAAATGAAAAATAAAGTGGCTGGCACTTCGATTAGAATGGCAGAGAAAGTTGCTCATCTAAGACATCGCTGTAAATTTTAAAATAATTTTTTTTGTAGAAAATCTTTCAAAGAGACTTAGTAAGTTGTAAAATGTTAGTTTTTTGCATTTCTAGTTTGTTTTAGCATTAAAATAGCCTAATTTTTCCTTAAAACGCATTAAAAAGATCCAGTAACGCAGGTAATGGATTTGGCGATTTTTCCCCTATGGCGACTTTTTTGGCGACATTTGGCGAGAAAATTCTTATTATCGATATACCACAGATGGACGCAATAACGTGATTGGTTCACGAGTTACGAGAATTTTCTAGATTTTTTTTTGTTTGAATGATAAATCCATTTTTCAACTTTGATTTGAATTGATTAAGTATTTCTATAGTTACCGGGTTAACAAATTTTCAAGCGGCCGCCAGTGGGAAACAATTCAGTGGAAAAAGTTGCCCAGCAAACACATTCAAAATATTTGAAGCATAGGTTCACTGTCCAACTGTGGTCTAAAGCAGTGCCGTGCTTCAAAAGTTAATTTTATGGCAAATTTTCAAGTGGTAGTCTAAGTGGTTGCAACTTGGAAACAAATTGGCAAAGCAATTTGCCGAGCGAAATCATCCAGTATATTTGTATGAGAAGTTCACTATCCAGTTCTAGTTTAAATTAAATCAGTATTTAAAAAGTAATCGTCATAAGAAATTGTCAGGTGGCACCACTTGGAAAAAAAAGCGGTGTGAGATGCCCAGCGAACTTATGTGAGACATTTGAAGGATAAATCCACTACCCAAATATGATGCGAATTGATTCTGTAATACTAAAGTTACCATAATGACAAATTTTTAAGTGGCCGCAACTTGGAAATAAAATTGCAGATCAAGTCACCAAGTGAACTAATCTTAGATATTTGAACCATAAGTTCGCTATCCAACTTTTATTTGAATCAGTTTAGTATTTTAAACGTTATCATAATGGCATATTTTGAAGTGGCAGTGTGATTTCAAGTGGCTGGAACTTTGAAACAAGATTCCGGGACAAGTTGCCCAGTGAAAACATTCAAGATAATTATATGATAATATCACTGTCCAATTTTGGTTCGATTTGGAGTATTATTTCAGAGGTTATCAAGATTTTAAACTTTCAAGTGGGAGCCTGATTTCAAGTGGTCCAGCTTAACTTAAGATATCTGCCACTTTATTAAAAATGGCGGATATAGTTTACTAATAAACTTCATTGAGATCCTTATGTGGTCTGTACTTACATCAAAATTCAAACAATTTCGGAATACGTTTTTTACAAATTAAATTTGAAATTTTTAATTGGTCTCCACTTGAAATCAAAAGGGCGGAGCAACATCGTTAACAAACTCATCTAAGATATTTATAAGATAAGTTAAGAAACTGTTCAAATTTGCTTCCATTTGGAGTGTTATTTCGGAAGTTATCATGGTTTTAAATTCTCAATTGGTAGTCTGATTTCAAGTGGCCCCGCTTAACTTAAGGTATCCGCCACTTTATTAAAAATGGCGGATAAAGTTCTTTAATAAAGTTGTTTGAGACACTTGCATAATCTATGTATGCATCAAAAAAAAAAAAAAAAAAAAATTCGGAATACGCTATTTGCAATTTGAATTTGAAATTTTCGAGTGGTCTCCACTTGAAAACAAAATGGCGGAGTACCTTGGTTAACAAATTCATCTAAGTTATTTATAAGATAAGTTAAGACACTGTTCAAATTTGGTTCCATTTGGAGTATTATTTCGGAAGTTATCATGGTTTTAAATTTTCAATTGGTATGGTGATTTCAAGTGGCCCCGCTTAACTTAAGATATCTACCACTTTATTAAAAATGACGGATAAATTTCATTAATAAACTTCATTGAGACACTTATGTTGTCTATATTTACATCAAATTCCAAACAAATTCGGAATACGCTTTTTACAATTTGAAATTGAAATTTTCAAGTGGTCTCCACTTGAAAACAAAATGGTGGAGCAACTTGGTTATTAAACTCATCTAAGCAATTTATAAGATAAGTTAAGAAACTGTTCAAATTTGCTTCCATTTGGAGTATTATTTCGGAAGTTATCAGGGTTTTAAATTCTCAATTGGTAGCCTGATTTCAAGTGGTCCCGCTTAACTTAAAATATCTGCCACTTTATTAAAAAATGGCGGATAAACTTCATTAATAAACTTCATTGAGACCCTTATGTGGAATGTATTTACAGCAAAATTCAAGCAAATCTTGCTTTAAATATGCTTTTTACAATGTCGGTTTGAAATTTTCAAGTGGCTGCCACTTAAAAACAAAATGGCAGAGCAACTTGGTTAATAAACTCATCTAAGATATTTATAAGATAAGTTAAGACACTGTCTAAATTTGGATCGATTTGGAGTGTTATTTCGGAAGTTATAGCGATTTTAAATTTTCAAGTGGTAACCTGATTTCAAGTGGTCCCGCTTAACTTAAAATATCTGCCACTTTTTTAAAAATGGCGGATAAACTTCATTAATAAACTTCATTGAGACCCTTATGTGGCCTGTATTTACAACAAAATTCAAGCAAATATTGCTTTAAATATGCTTTTTACAATGTCGGTTTGAAATTTTCAAGTGGCTGCCACTTGAAAACAAAAGGTCGGAGCAACTTGGTTAACGAACTTATCCAAGATATTTATAAGATCAGTTCACTGCCCAAATTCGGTTCGATTTAGAGTATTATTTCGGGAGTTATCGTGATGACAAAAGTTTCATTATAGATAGATAGATAGATAGATAGATAAACGAAGTGATTGCAATAGGTCGATTTCTAAAACAATCAACCTAACACTAGTGGAAGTGTCAGAGAAATACACGTCAAAATATATTTAAAACTGTCAAATAAATATGCCAATAAAATTGCTTTTTTATCAGTTTATATGCCATTTTACTTTGTACAATGGTTTAAAAAATAGGTAAAAAATACAAAGCTCGAATTTCAGTTTTATTTTGCTGTAATATCAACAGTGCACATAAATAATAACCTATGATCAATGGAAGCCATACTGCTTTGAAAATGTAAAAAATAAATAAATAAATAAATAAATGCTTTTTTGTGTGTGTGTGTGTGTGTGATTATGAAAGTGATAGTTGAGCCTTGATAAGTCAGAACTTCTATTCTAAATGAATATGGAGTTTAATTGGAAAAATGAGAAAAAAGAAAACCTAATCAGTTTTGCTTAAAGATAATTGTACCGTATACACTGTGAAACATTTTTGTAAATTTACAATAATGTTTATCGAGTTTCCGAAAGTTCACAAAAATTCTTAGTTAAAAGTAAATAATCCAGATTCCCAATCATTATTCTTTATTTTTATGTATTTTCATTATTTAGTTTCTCAATTAATTAATAATATTAAAATATTGTTTCTACTTCAGATAAAGTGTCCTAAGTCACAAATAAATTCACGCTAATATTAATTTAATTAATGTCAGTGAAATATAGATGCATAATATATATATATATATATATATATATATATATATCTTCGTTTATTTTCCTATGTAAGTTTGCATAAAACTTAAGATAAATGATTACCAGTAGCTTTCTGCTGAAATTTTTAACGATGAAGCTACAGCAAATTTATTAAAGGTAAGACTGCAGAATCTCTAAACTGTATTTCTATATAGTAGAATTCAATTTAGTGTATTATAAAACATATCAAAGTAAATTTCAAACACAATCAAATGAAAAAACCTCTTGCAAATTTCAAAAATAAAATAATAATAATAATAACAATAAATAAATAAATAAAAATAAAAAAATAGCGTCCTTAAATTACTAACTGGGAATGGGAGGAATGCAACTATCATGATGCTATTTCCCGAAAAAATGTATTGAGTATCGAAATTGAAAGTGGTCGGAAGAAATCCGATCTTGTGCATTTAACAAATGTACCAGAAATTAATTCAACCGATTGATACCCGATTGCTGGCAACACATTGTCCATTGATCTCTTGACCATACCCATAGACCGTTTTTATCCTGCGTCATCAGTTGATGATTACGTTAAATGCGATATAGATAGCACTTGTTCTGACTTAATCTGAAGAAAACAATACGTAAGCGAAAACATAAGAAATGATTACAAGTATCATAACGCCCTACTTTCTTCAAACCGTTGTTTTTTGTATAATATATATTATTGTTTTTATTTATTTAATCGCGGAAATCAGGTTTCTGGCATTGAATACGGGGTAAAAAATGAGGAAAACATAGTGGTATGAAAGAGATTAGGGCGCTATGACACTTGTAACCATTTCTTATGTTTTCGCTGATGTATTTTTTTAACCGTGACGTCATACGGACGTCAGGGCGTGAACTCCACCAATTCGGCGCGCACAGACTTCCCTCAAAGATTGTTCCAGTTGACAGAAAAGAAGCTCATATGAAATGGGACTTTCGTCGCAGTAAGACCACAGTTTTCTTCTCCGTTGTTGAGCAATGGTAGTAAGACGTACTGCCGTAACTGTTATTTTGACGATGAGAGCTAGATGAACGCTATCGAATTGATGAAATGTTATTTAAAGATCCTTATACAGTTTTGTTTACTGCTTAAAGTTTATTAAACTGGTTCTCTATGCATAATTTAAACGCAAGAACTGATTGGAGTTTAAGTATATTGAACTTTTCGGCGATCCAATCGTAATGTGATTGGCCATGCAGCTTTTCTATAGTTTCATTTGTAGTTTTTAATATAATTTTAATTAGATTTCCTAATTGGTAAAATAAATTTATATTTGATGTTTTGTTTATAGATCTAACGTATTTAAATGATTTTTTTTTTTTTTTTTTTAATGAAGAAGGAAGAACATGGATAAAAGAAACAGCAAAGCTTACGCACATTATATGCAAAATATTATTTTCTAAAATTGAAAAAAATGTGCAGTGTGAAAATCATTAATAAAAATTACACTGCCTATTAAATAAATATTTTAAAATATATCTTTTATATTTCATTCTAAAACTTTAAACCTGTTTGTGCTACCTATTTTACAAGTAATAATACGTATAGCAAATGTAGCTTAGCCCATATTTTAAATAAAGTAGCGCTTATTCCCATTCCAAAATGTAACTTATGATTATTTTATTACTCATAAAATTTCATAGTATCTTCTTCGTTCAATTTTAAACTCCAAAAGACTATAAATTCCCTTTTACATAAAATATTTTGCAGTATATCAAGTTAATTCAGAACGATTATGTTATCTCATATTCAAGGATATCACAATATTTTTTACGCGAATTACTCATAAAAAATGATGTTAAATATTGAAATGATGTTAAATTTCCTTTAAATTTATTTTATGGCTATTTTCAGGCGAGTCGAGCATTCATGAAATTTGTAAATTGTTTAGAAAGTATGATTTTTTGCTCAATAAAATATCAACATTTAAATCAAAACTTCTGTTTGTGCATGTTCAGTTCATTTTTATGGAAATCAATCTATTATTTTCATTGCTCGACTACCGTAGAAGGTATTTGGTCAAAATTTGCAATATTTTGCTTTCCCGTTATTTACATATTTATTTACATATATTAATATTTTATTTTAAAATCATTATTATTTTTTTTTCCTGTTATTTACATATATTAAAATTTACATCCACGTCATGGATAACCATCACACGAGCTCTATGAATTTTGGAGAGTCTAGCACTTAAAGTCTTTTTACAGAGACACAGTGAAAAATACTTTATAATTGTGTATTATAGGCCCAAATTATTTAAACTGCGATAGCGTCTAAACGCCTCGTCTGATTCAGTTGAAAATTTATATAATTGCTATAGGTCACCGTTGAATGAACTGTATAGATTTTAGGGAGTCTAGAATTTATAGATTTTTACAGGGACACAAGAAAATTTCTTTTTCATTATGATCCGTGGACTCAAATTATTTAAAGGACAATAGAGTTAATTTAAACAACATATTATATAGAGAAAAAAAAACTCATATAAGCTATTATTATTTATTTTTTTTGTGCTTATTTAATGACTTATCGTGCTTTAACCTATTTATACAGCCGTTAATTACATAATGTTCGGAAAACCGACTGAAATCACTTCAGTTATTATTATTACTTTCTTTTCTTAATTCAGCACAAAAGAAAGGAGTAATTAATTGTGAATTGAGGGATGCAAACACCTTATCTTTGCGAAAATAAGGTTTTTTTATTATTTATTATTTATTTATTTTGTTAACTATGAAATTTAAAGGTAACACGTCTTTACGTCTTTATTTCATTTACCATTCTAGACGAAATCCCTGTAATCTCGGTCAATGTTGGTGAGACTTTGTACTAACAATAACAAAAACAATTTTAAAACTTTTTACAATTTTTAATCAATTTAGTTAGAAATTGATAATCAACCTGGACGACACAAGATAAGCCTACAGCTCAATTTTCATGAAAATCCGTCAATAAACGAACAAGTTACAATTTTATCACGAATTATTATTATTATTATTTATTTATTTATTTATTTATTTATTTTTGTCTTGGTGCTTTTGCTATCGCACGCGTTCTTTTGTCTAATTCCATGTTTTTTTTTTTTTTTTTTTTTTTTTTTTGTTTTTTTTCAATTGAAAGGTTTAAACTTTCTGTGTTGCAACACAACATTTTTGAACATGGTAGCGCCAGATATCGGCCAGTATACAGCGAAATTTAAACATTAGTAAGAAAATGTTACTTGATACTCAATTAGTAAAACCAAAGTTATTCGTTATTAACTACGGCACCTTTCGCTAATAATAAGTTTTTAAATTTATTTATTTTTTTATTTATTTGTTCAGCCTGTGCTGATATATATATATATATATATATATATATATATATATATATATATATATATATATATATATATATATATATATATGTATATATATATATTTCATTATTATTATTTTTTTTTTAACATGAATTATAAGACAACATTTTCCTCTCTATGCACACAATTTAAAAACTGGTGTAGTCATGCGTAATAGATTTTGATATATTGCATTTTGAGAAACAACGAAATTTACAGCATAATAATATAACCTTTCAGCCGATATACACACAAGCTCAAACAAGAGTAAGAAAAAAATATAGCGGGTGATACATTTTGTTTAGGCTGCAATTTTATATTGTGGGATATAGCATACTTCACGTAATGGTAATGGATAATATATCTGGTCCGTGCAAATTAAACTTTTTTTCATCGGATAAGATAACGTCATCCAAGTTTTTCACCGCAGAAGCACAGAAACAGAAAATGGTCTACTTGTACATCTGCTGTCCGTACAAAAAAAAAAAAAAGAAAGAAAAGAAAAAAGAAAAAAGAAAGAAAAAGAAAAGAAAAAAAAAAAAAAAAAAAAAGAAATCCGATCTATTTAGTTAAGTCGCAATTTAAGATGAAGAAAGTCCTAAACTTTTGAAAGCAACTACTTTCACTTTCTCAAACTCCGAATGTTTAGTACCTAGCAGCATGACTGCTTGAATCTAACACGATGTTCTCAATCACTTACTAAGCTTTTATATGTTCAGGGAATAGCGTTTGTAAAACAAAAAATATGCAAATTATGCTTAGTAGAGCAAACAAAAACACTTGTCCTTACGATTTATCTGTGATACATGGCTGTCTAAATCCAAAATGCATTTTATGAATATCAATTTCCCATATATTTTCATAAAAACTAATAAGGAAAAAAAAAATGCTTCATTTGTCACTGATTTTCAGTCAAAATATCCGCATAATTTTCCAGCCAACGGTTGCCAAGATTTGGCAATATTTCTCTTCTTATAATTTTGTCCGCCACTGTATATATATATAATGATAACAATAAGAATGAGAACGAAAAATAAACAGATGGATAATTCGCCCCAACAACCCACAAAAGCCAATTTGGTAACTAGTTAACTGAATTAAATATTTAAATTTATTTGAAAAAAGAAGAATAATACAGACTTTAAAATAAATCCGATAAGAATACAAAAATATAGAAATAAAAGAAGTTTTTAATTGATTGTGATCAAACTGGCAATAACAAAATGAACTAAAAGTGAGTAAAGCTGATTTTATTGATTAAGATACAAATAATTGAATAAATAATAAAATAAATGATTTAGAATGTATAGGAAAATCATCAAGAGTTGCCATCCTCACATTGAGCGAAAATATTCAAAGTTTCCTTTTTTAGCAAGCGATGTTACGCAAAACACGCACAAGTAACTCAACTCTTCAATTGAAATATTATTTTGAGTGAAATGAAGAAAATAAAATACATTATGAACTGTAATTAAAATAAACAAAACTTTACCACAAATATATTCATAAAACACATGTTGAAAGCGTACAAATCGTAAGTAGTATGAATGAAATATCCAAGCAAGCCTGAAGTTTAGTTGAAATTTGCAATATGACCTCGGAACTATCATTATTGATTTTATTTACATTAAAAAGCTATGAATAATCTTAATTCCAATTATTAAACAAAATAATATTAAGCAATAATTGTTTATCAGATTAATGAATATTTATTAAGAAATAAATAAATAAAGATATATTCAGGTTAAAAGTTTTATATTTGTAGATATGCAAGTCCGGTTACTTGTTTAAACTGAAGTGCTGCCATCTACCGAGCAAAGTTATAAAAAAAATGCAAAGCAAATTTGTCAGATTAGGACAAAAGCAATTCGTATATTTCATTACAAGAATTAATTTTGGTCGTAATTTATCTTAATTAAACTTTGATAGAAATATTTAAGTTAAATATTAGGAAATAACAACAACAATAATAATAATAATAATAATAATATATATAAAGACAGTAATAAAAAGCATTAGGCATTGATAAAAAAACCTTATCCAATGTAACTCGTTTATTTATTCCATAATAAAAGTAAGTTTGTTTTTATTAGGACGGAGGACTGTTAGTCTCAATCTACGGATTTTTACGATACCAGGATATTTATCGTAATCAAAAATTTACCGAAAATACAACTGAAATATTTGAAACCCATGTTATAATTTGAAAAAAAAAAAAAAAAAAAAAAATAATAATAATAATAATAATAATAATAATAAATTAATTAAAAATTAAATACCTAATAGTCCTCCGCAATAAACTAAATTCTGCTTTTGCCAGAATTTCATCAAAATAATTTTTTTCTGTGTCTTCCTTTTCTTAGAAACAAAAGGAAAAGAAAATTAATAATAATCAGTATCGAAACGGACAGTAATTATTATTTTTTTTTTTTCAAAAACTTCAATATGGCATTATAAGACAAAATTTCGTAATTCAAGAAATGAGAATTATTATTATTATTATTATTATTATGATATATATATATGTAATATATAAAAATTGTAAAGTTCTGTGGTTGACTGAAATGGTGTACGATCATCTTATAATAGAAAAATAGGCATCTTATAACAGAAAGAGGGAGTCCATTTGAATAACGAATAATCTTTAATAAGTTCTAAAGATGCAGTCAAAATAGTTTATGCAGTCGTTTTATTGAAGGCACTTAATCATTTTACACTTTATTAACAGTCAATCAATCTGAGCACGCTGACATACAGATCCGTAGACGAGTCGGGCCGAAAACGTCCCGTTAACGACGGAACTGCAAACCAATCCCCCTCCTGGGACCGCTAAAATATACTTTTTATTGACGTGAACTAATTAAGCACAAGCTTCCATGAAAAAGGCGCCGATTTTCGGGTGCTCCCGCTTGAATATGGATATTTGGGGGCGAGGTCAAACTCCTAATATGAATTCTTATTGGATAATTAAGTAAGCTAAAATCCGGCCCACATTCTCTCATTGGTTGACCCGGATATCCAGGATTTCGAATTTCGCAATGCCTTGCCGCTTATTTCGACTATTGCATAATTTTGATTATGAAACTTATTCTAACTCCGATTCCCGCGCTACGACGTGTTTTGCTGAAAAACTAACTTTACTGGGGCTCTAAAATAGAATTCTCACAAAGTTGTTCTTAAAATTTAGATTTATTCTGAGCTAATACTATTAAGATATCACTTAATATTAATTTAAATACTAATTTAGAATCTTGCTTATTTTATCCTTTCATATATATAAATTGATGCATGGACATAGAAATCAAGTAAAAAGAGGCAAATCATAAGAGTACATTCCAAAACGAATAAATTCGTAAAAAAGTGGACATCGAAAATTTTCATGAATCTATTATTTTGTCATTTTAATTATAGAAGAATGCAATTAAATAATAAAAATATTTAAAATTTTAGATGCATTTATAAATTTTATATAACATTATACTTGCAGAGAAAGATAGATTCGAATTTCAAAGATATATGCAATGTAATAAAAAATTGTTTTATAATACATGCTAACATTACTGTAGATAAAATTGGTGATCATACCAAACCCATCGGTAAGTTCTTGAAGCGCTAATCTCCATCGGCATTCAAAGTGTCAAATACATCTTCTAATTGCGCCGGTGACAGAGGCACATTCATTAGCTAGTGCACCAATTTCATCTCTATAAGCATAACCTTTACCAGAATAATCGCAGATAACTAAAAATTCTTGCGCTCGTTGAAGCAAAGTTTGCCGAAGATCACCCTGTTGAATAGAAATTCTGAAAAAGAAATTTAATTAAATATGTATTTTTTTTATTATAATAATATATATATATACAGTGTGTGTCATAAATATACCTACTTTTGAAATTTTAGTTTCGTGATCTTGAAATTAAATCTTTTTAATCGGCATTAGTTTCTTTTTTTTTTTTCTTAATTGTACATCTATAACTCGTAAATAAAAGCAATTGACCTGAATAATATCAGATGCATTTTATTTAAAAGATACAAAAAAATGAAAATCATATGTTTGCAGCGTGTCAAAAATATATCTACCCCAAAGAAAAACAAAGATTATATAAAATGTAGCACATCTTTAATAATTACATTTCCACTTCTCCTCTGGACTAACTGATTAATGCGATTATTCATGCTACGCACAAGTTTACTTGTAGTTTGTGCATCCATATTGGAGTTACGTTCGTCTGTAGAATGAAATTGTTCGTTATTGGCATATATCTCGCGTACAAGTATTCCCCAAAGATTTTTCTTTGGATTCAGATCAGGCGAGCAGGCGGGCCATTTTAGTACTTGAATGTGATTGGCTGAGAACCATTGAAAAGTGGTCGAAGTATGTATGCTTGCATTATCTAACTGAAAATTGTACTTTTTGCGATGAAATCTTCTTAAAAATGGCAAATGTGTGTCTAACACACTAACGAAATCGTTGCTGTTCATCTTTGATGAAGTGAAAGAAAGCGGAAGAGTTCTTCGACTACAGAAAACACCCCATACCATAACACTTACACTACCAAAATTTCTTCTAGAGAAATAACGCTTTTCTTTCCTCAGATCTCTCCACTAGTGTTTAAACCCATCCGGTCCATCCAGATTAAATTTGTTTTCGTCGATAAATATGCTATTTACAATAAAAATAAAAATATATAAGGTTTGGTACATATCATAAAAGTGATTAATGAACATAGAAAAATACGAACCATATTCCGGTCTGTGCTCATGTTATTTTTAGCAAATTTCAGTCTCTGAATTTTGTGTTCCGCCTTTAACTTTTGAGCTGAAGTTATTTTCTCTCTCTTCAAATTAGGATTTCGATGTATAGCTCGGCCTATGGTAGATTTGCTCACTTACAATTGGCACTCAACTTTAATTTCAGTGGCAGATTTTGTTGAATTCGATGCAATTCTAGAAATCTGCCTTTCTTCTCATTGAGTCAGTGTTTGAGGACGACCACTTCGTCTTTCTATTCCATACGACAGACTCTTTATAGCAAAATCTTGAGTACATCCCTTTGATCGATGTTTACAATAAAAGTACAACTTTTACCTGCAGTATGTAAAGATTCAATTTGAGCTTTTTCATCTTCAGCTAGTTCCTTGCAAAGTTGCATTCTTAAAAAAAACTGCAATAGGTTTTTTACGCACACGAAAACTGTAAAAAATAGCACAGTAGGTATATTTATGATACGGCGCACAATGTTCAGATTTCGATATCTGTACACTCATTTAATATTGTAAAAATTTTTGCTGTTTCTATATAAAAATCAGATTATTCTTTCATAATACAATAATATTACTAATAACATACTTGCATAATATTTGATGTTTTAAGGTTTCAATGAAAAACACAAGGGTAGGCATTTTTATGACACGCAGTGTATATGTATACATGTGTGTGTGCGTGTGCGTGTTTTAATATTATTCACTTACAAATCGGCCTCGCCAGCTGCGGACATAGCGATTGGTATTTCCAGATTCTTTCTTTTCTTTTCTTCACATTTTCATTTTCATTTTCATTCTTTCTTTCTTTTTTCTTTCTTCTTTCTTTTTTCTTTACTTATTTAATAAAATAACTTTATCCACATTGTATTTTAGGCTTTTTCCTCTAATTTATCTTATTTTGTTGACCATAACTTGGCGGATTTTAATGGGAGTCGAGAAAGAATATTGCCAAATAGACAAATCACGGTCCTTACATTGCATTATATCAATTCTTTTAATTTTTTAATTTATTTGAAATCATGGATGTGACAATAAATTTATTTAAATCATACTAAATTATTATAATTATAACATTCTTTCTTTATTATTTTATTCATTTCACTAAAGCAGGATATCAAGAATACATTTTTAGTTATTTTAATACATTTTTAGTTATGAAGTTCATTTTGAAAATCAATTTCTGGAAATTTGGGCTTTTTTTTATTAAGAAGATTACTTTTTAAATGCAATTAGCAATTTGAGAAATTACCCCACCGTAAAATTATATTTGTAACAGTAAATAATTATATTGATTGTGTTTAGTAAATTTGTCCCATTTCAAATTAGTCAAAATAAAATTAGATTACTACGTTGTGAATGAAATGTAGTTGCACACCTTATTTATATAATGAGGTAGTAAATTTGTCAATAATAATAATAATAATAATAATAATAATAATAATAATAATAATAATTAACTTGGTATATTCAGCAATTTAAAAGTATTTATATGTTTTGCTACGATCAGATATATATATATATAAATATATATATATATGCATTCATCATATGAATGATTAAAATTTTTGATGAATGATTAAAAACATATTTTTATTTATTACTTTGTGAAACGTTTACTTATTGCTTGAAGATTAATGCTACCTTTCTACCTTTTATTCTACATGGCATGTTTGTCTGCTTCACAAAAAGACTATTCAAAGTGTTTCTGTAATAAATGCTACCATTACATAAATACACTGAATAGCAACCATTAATGGAATAGGGGATAAGTAAAATTATAATGTAGTGCAATAAATATAGAACAGTTCTCATATTATAACGAAGAAATAAAGGATAATTTCACATTGAAAGGGAGTCAATAAAATTATTGATTCATTATTTAGTGAAATATAATAAGATAATTTCAAGAAATGATTATTAAAAATTGAATACAATTTTAGTAGGTGCTCCAGTAATTGGCATGTTCCAGTAATCGATATCTATGCCGAAATAAATAATAAACAAGAAAAATAATAAAATAATATATTTTACATATATTATTTAATACATATATTATTTTACATAATTTATTATTTTACGTATATTATAAGAATTTTAACATTTTATGTCAAACACTGGAGCATAGGATGCTAATAACTGGTAAAATGAATAACTAGCAGTGTCAAACACTGGAACATAGGGGGTGAATAACTGATAAAATGAAAAACTGGCATTATCAATTAATGGAAAATTGAGTGGGTGTCAAATAAAAAATCATTAAAAAAAAATAAAATTATCAAATGTATTTATTTTAACATATAGGGTGGTTCTGAATATATTTCCTACCATATGTACTAGCTTAAGATTTCTAAAAATATTTTCTGATGACTAGAACATCAGAGATTGCTCTAATAGTCAATCACTGCTGCACATACCCAAGTGACTTTTTATGGAAAATGCAACAAAAGAAAGTCATTAAAAAAAAAAAAAAAAAAATCAATGCTATCTATTAACAAATAAAGCGTAGATTCCGTGTACGATTCCGGCTTTAGTTAAGTTTTCGATAAATGTATTTCAATCCATTTTTTTTCTAAGTAAAACTTTTGAAAATTACAAGCGCTTTGGATCCATACATAAAACTAAAAAAACAGTTATTATACTGTTTTGATACTGAAATTTTATAGTGTATTTATTATTAATGCTATGAATAAAACCCATCGAAAGAAATGTTACACTTTGTATTATAACGGGAAAATATTATGCTAAAACAAACCAAAAATATTTTTTATTATAAATTAACATTTTTAGACGAAGAATTATCTTTGTTCCTTTTCTTTAAAATTAATATATATATATATATATATATATATATATATATTATTATCTCTATCAAATATTGAAAATGTAATATTATTAGCAAAACTTATTTTTGATTAAAATGGAATCTGTAACAGCCATAAGAATATAATCTTTTAAATAACCATCAAGGTAGAAACGTATTTGTGTAACGAACTTTTCGACGAAAGAATAATAATAATGATAATAAACTTTCTCAGATTATGATTAGATTATGTATTTTTAATTAATTAATCATTGTGTTGACTTTTTTATATATATATTTTTTTTTTTTTTTTTTTATGCTAAAAGGAAAGAAAATGTAAGACACAAGTACATTCCTTCAAATAAAAGTTTATTTAAATTTAATTCAACTTTAAATAAGTTGTTTTTTTTATAAATTCTTTTAGAAATATGCCCTAAAGTATTTATTTAATATTAGCAGATAATTACACACTTTTTCTCTCTCTGTATTGTAATAATGATTAAAAAAAAAAAAAAAAAAAAAAAAAAAACAATTCATCATTATAATGATCAAAAGCCAGGAATGAAGACTTGCATTTATGTCTTGCCAAGTGTCACATTTGCCTAGCCGCTTTCAACTGATATCCGGAGGAAAAAGCGTTCTAGAAACCGCGTTCCTTTCCCACGTATACACGAAAAAATATCTGAAAGCAATTTCGGATTGCTTGATGTATGACACATAAAAGTACTGCAATAACTTTTCCATTTCACGCATTTTACCGCCTAGTTATGTATAATTTGCAAAAATTTAAATTTATCATAAACTCATATTTTTAAAGATACAATTATGTGACTAAAGTGTGCCCTAAAAGTTTATAGACAACAGTTTTATCATTATTATTATTATTATTATTATTTAAGAGATAATTAAATGAGTAAGAAAACGAAAGAAATTCCGCAAATATGTATTGACTTGTAATACAAATAATAAAATACTTCAAGAACATTGAACAGTCATAAATTTAATAAAAAATAAATAAATAAAATAACATAAAATAAAATAATGTTGTCCCAAAAATATATAGGTAACCGGTGTTAAAAGCTGATTGAAGTACTGATCTCCAAATTTGCGTATTTCAAGGTCATGTACTTGTGACGCAATAGTTTTCTGAGATAAAATCATTCCTGTCTTTCATTTTTCGACTGATTGTAAAGATGCCTCGCAGGGCGCAGTTTACCAAAAAGGAAATTTCGAAAACCTATCGTTTGAAAGCTCGTGGAATGAAAATTGTGGACATTGTAAGAAAAATTGAATGCAACAGCGATGGTATTTACCAAATTCTGTCAAAAGTTGACAATTTTGAAATAAAATCACGTTCTGGGCGACCAAAGCAACTAAACGGCAAGAAATAGAGATTTTCAGATTAGTTTCAACCCAGAACCTGTCTGAATGGTTAAGAGAAGTGACAGCTCCAGACACAAAATCCACGGTGCATCGACGGGTGCAGATAAGTAAAGTGCATGCTTATCGTAAAATTCGTCGTTCACCAAAGTTGAGAAAAGGATATAAAGATGCTCGTGTTCAGTGGGCTCGAAATCATATGAATTGGACATATGAATGGTTGAGTATTCTGTTTTGTGATGAAAAGAAGTTCAATTTAGAAGGCCCCAATGTTGAACATATTACTAGCACAATATTCGCAAAGAATCACAAACTTTTTTCAGCAGACAACAAGGAGGGGGTTCATTCATGGTGTGGGGAGTATTTTTCTATAATGGAGCTACCGATATTGTTTTTTTAAAAGCTCGTCAATCTTCCAAAGTTTACCAGAAAATTCTCGAAGTAGAGTTACGTCCATTTGGAAATCTACCAGGTGGGGATGAATGCTTATCAACAACAGAATTGCTCCATTCACGTGTCAAACTTCAAAATGCATTGTTTTAGACAAAGCCAAGTAACTGTTATGGACTGGCCAACCATAACTCTGACCTGATTTCAATGGAGAACCTTTGGGGAATATTAGCTAGACACGTATATGCTAATGGACGTAAATTTGCAACAGTTCAATATCTAAAACTGCAAATTAATGAAGTTGGTTTTCACTAAAGCTAGAATTTCTTCAAACTCATGTTTTGAGTATGTTTGGTCGAGATTTTGAAGTAATTAGGAAAAATGGCTCAAAAATATAAATATTAAAGAAAGAAAAATTGAGTTGTCTATAAACTTTTGGGACAGTAAATTTTCATTTTTAGTTTCTATCACAAAGTCTGTAATTGTTCAATATCATTTTTGTGTGGTATTATTATAGACTTGATATTACTTATAATTAAAAATGATTATGAAATATTTATTCATCTTTTACAACTGAAAAAAAAAAAAAAGTTGTCTATAAACTTTTGCGTCGCACTCGTGTAATACATATTAGTTATATATAAAAAATCGCTTCCTGAAATACTAGAAAATTCAATGATTACCTTAAAATCAGTATGTAAGTTTTATTGTGCTATTAATATTCAGTACCTGGATGACCAGTTTTAATTTCGGCTCATTGTAAAAATCATTCACTGTGTAAATACGACTTGTTTTTCGAAATATATTTCGGATTTTTTACTTGAATGGAGCGCGCTTTACCAGTGTATGCTGATTTTCAAGAGATTTGGAGAGTCTAATCATAGTTAATAATAATAATAATAATATGTAAATTTTATCAAAATCGTAATTCTACTTTCCTAGATTACTAGATTTCTGCTATATTTTGCTCTGGGTGGAGCACGGGTGTCATGTGACGGCTAATTGTCCTGGAGAGAAATATGTCATTCTGGTTATGCATCTCAAAAAGGTCCTACTCCTAGTTATATTTTGTTTTGTTTTATTTTATTTTATTTGAAAGCGTTCCAAAAATTTTCAAAGTTGTCAAATTTCCTTCAAATGATCTGAAGAAAGATGAATTTTCTTCAGAAATTTTCCTCGAGTGAAGTGTGGACGGCCAGTGAAAGCCCAATAACTCGAAAATAATGATAGCTCAGATCAAACAGTCATCTCAAACACACATTAACTTTAATTTTTTTTATCAAAATCATTCGAGTACTTCTGAAGAAAAGGACAACCTTGCTGTGATTTTTTATTCGTTATTTTATTTTATTTATTTATTTATTTTTTCAAATTTTAAAATGACAAAGATATAATTTTACATTTATCACGCTTGTTAATTTAATGTAAATTACAAATTATATGAATTTACTTTAAAATAGAATATTGTAGTATACTTTAATTGAATATTTTAGCATAAATATGAATATTCACTTTTGCTGTCTGTGTAAAAATCCCTGCAAGAAACCGTGCTCTCATGAGTGGAACTAGACCATACTGTATTTTGTCTTGCTCTGTTATTTTTTACTAACTATGAGAACAATTTTGTGTAACTTTAACATAAAGAGTGGCATACATTTTCGATCTTTTACTTAAAAACTTAATCAATACAAATTTAGTAATGCCGCTGGAAGTCAAAGTAGTATGAACGGTTTTCAAAAGTCTAGGAAATATCAATTTGATACGAATTCTTTTGACTATATTTATGTTCATCTGAAACTACGACTAGGGCACTCTTTGATTTCTATCTCAGCATCAGGCGATTCGTAGATTCCTAAAAAAGACTTATTATGATGAAGCACCAGACTCAGTGAAACCTCATATCTCGATTTCTCAAGATGTATCACAGCCTCCTATACTAGATGCCTTCCGCGTGGCTCGGAAACTTAGCAAAAATCCATGCGATAGACAGCGCCACCTGGTACAGATTGCGCGACGTTTTTATTTAACAGCCACCATTTTCTTTTTTTTTTTTTTTTTTTTTTTTTTTTTTTTTTTTTAAGTACGATTTGATATTCATAAAAGGCGAATAGAATCGAAGAAACGATCCTATATATATCATATATTATATATATCATATATCACTTCTTAAAATTATTGGTGACAGTTGAATACAAATGTCGTGCAATATGTACCAGTTGGCGCTGTCTACCGCTTGAACTGTTGCCAAGTTTTCGAACCACGCAGAAGGATTTTAGTTTAGGAGGATATGGAAGCATCATGGGATTTAGAAGAACATCTTCGGATTCTGAAAATGCTTACATGCGAGAAAACAAATGTTTTTTTTTTTTTTTTTTTTTTTTTTTTTTTTTTTTTAACCCTACAGCAACATTCCTCCGTTTCAGAAGAATGTAAACTGCGTAAATTATTTAAGGATTACTGATGCCTGGAAGACGTAAAGGGGAAGAAAGCACGAAAATACTGCAATTTTAATATTATAGTATTCAATTTCATAATTACAATATGAATTAAAGAAAAAATAAATTTAAACAAAATGAAATTAAAATAAGTCAAAAACCTTTTGAACAAAGAAAAATTAATATAAAAATGAATAGCGCTGAAAGAAAACTAGCTCTTATATTGCCGAAACAACAACAAAAAAAAAGTGTCACTCACACTACTTTCTCTTACCCTGAAAGTTAATACTTTAAATACAGGTTGGAGATTAAGAGGTAAGATAACGAGTACTGCTATGTAAACCTATGTTAAAGAATTCAAATTAGGCTTAGAAAGAGTTTTATATGATAATTAGTTCTGTGTGAGGGGGGCTACCGCCCTCCTCAACCTCCCCCCGTTTCAGTACAAAAAACAAGCGATGAATATTTAGCTTAAAACGTACATTATTTGCAATATCTCTATGAGGAATTTATTTCAATTCCCGATCAGCTTTCCTGAAAATAGTAAAATATTATTAGTAAAGCACATCCACTAACAACAAATAAATAGTGTGCTGTGGCCACCACACGACTTTCTTTTATATTTTCCTATACAAAATCACTCAGTAAAAATAATTTATTAAAATTATTATAAAAAAAAAAAAAATCTTCCATGATAATGCACACGGTTTCCATATTATAGAAATAATTGAATAAAATTATAGAACACTAAATATTCAAAAAATAGTTGAATTTTTTCTCAATTTTACATTAAAAAAGAAAAAAAAAAGTTGTTAAAAATGAAAAAATCGGTAGTTTTATTTTAAGTTATCGCAGGTCGATGGTTCAACCATTCGTTTTAAAGGTATTGACGAGATATTTTGAAAGATACCCATCCTGTAAATGTCCTTCTCTCGAGGGGGGACTCCTCCCCCCTCATGGGGAGAAACGAGGTTCCTACATACACATTTTTTTTTTCCAGTTGACTATGTCTATTTCAAAAAAATATATATTCGTTTCGTTTGGTTTAGTGCAGTCTACAGATGTCAAACTCTACTTACCTGCAATTTCCCCCATAGACCTAATGTATTTGAATACTTTTGAGTGTCTCTGTACACGAACCATTTGCTTCATCTCAACGAAAAGTTTAAGTGTAGCAACCCTATATGATACACATTTAGAATACCGAGTTTGGAATTTCTGCTACTATTTGTTCTTGAGATATGCTGATAACAGTCACACAGACAGACAGATAGACACACACACACACACAGACCATTCGCTAAAACATGATTTTCGTATTCAGGGGACCTCAGAACATGTAAATATAGCAAAAACTCACTTTCGAAAATTTCACCCTAAAACAATACTTTCTCGACCCTATGGGTAAGAGAAAGTAAAAAGAAACTAAAGAATTTGAAAAGAGGGAACAGCCCAAAATTAAGGCAAATATTTCTAAACTAACCCCTTCCAGATGTACCAATATATCTCAAGAAGAAAGATGAGGAGCATGCCTCCATTATTTACATCGATTTCTATGATCAAAGGTAAAAGTCTTTTTTTTTTTTTTTTTTTTTTTACAGGACACTTTCATGTATGAGAAATGTGTGCCTTTTCCGCTACCGCAGTTTTCATACAGGAAACTTTATCTCATTTTTTTTATGGTAATCTGTCTTGATTAAATAAGTAAATACTAAGACATGAAAATATACGTAGCAAAACATTCTAAAAAGCCTTCAAGCTATGCTTGTGCTAATTGGCTGATTCATGGGGGGTGGATCTAGTCCTCTAAATGTGGAAAATGATCCCACGAATCTTGTTTTAATTGCGAGGAACGAAATTACATTTTATTTTCTGATTTTTTATTTTAAAAGTTACATTTCCTTTCTCGTATAATCGTGAAATAGTACTTGTTTTATGTCATTTTTATATATTTTGATATTGTACATTTTATTTTCATTTTTCAATAAAATTACTAAAGTAACTTGTTTTTTAATTGGATTTATATGACATCTGGTTTACACAATCCGTGGTCTAAAAAGCACGCGTTACAGAGATTAATAAAATAAACTGTAATAAAAGAATGTGTGGATATTAACACTTCATGACTTAAAAGGTCTTTTCAAATGCATAAGGAAGGATATAGACTGTATTTTGCAAAGAAATGTGTGGCAATAATTCGTCTATTAAAATTCAAGTTCTAGCGGTAGAGTTTACATCTACGGGGATAAGGAAATTACAATCCTGTCGTGGAAACGAGTCCGTATTGTATAAATGGAAGTTAAAATAATTTAATGCATCGTTTTTTTATTTTTTTTTTATTTTTTTTTTTTATTTGAGTAATGTTTGCCAGTGTGAAAAGATAAATCATCTAATGGCTTATGAGATAACGGAGGTTGCAAATTAGCTGTAGATTAACTGTTCTTTTTTTATTTTCTTTTTAGCGTCATTTTGTTAAATTGAAAAGAAAAATGAAATAATAATGCTGAAGACTGCAGAGCAGAAAAGTTTTAGTAAAAAGGCTCATACTTCATCAAATTTTTGATATTTTGATATTTCATTGCAGTTCGTTGTGTCTACTATAGTTGTCAAAATGAAATGTTTCTGCTACGGAGACATTTGAAGCATTATTTTTTTTACAGGTGTTCAGAAACATTACTAATTTTTCTTCAATTGGTTACTGGTCCCCTTCTTACTTTCGGAACAGAACCATGTCTGAAATATATGACATATAGCATATTATTTAAACCTAGAGAAGATTTAACAGATTACTTAAATGTCTTTAGTGATTTGATTAAACCGACTAACTTTGAAGTGCCTAAATATTTTTATCCACAGAGTGCATGTACATGTATACCTAACTGAAATCACATTCACGGAATGTTAAATATTGTCCAAGAGTCAAAGAAAATTTAAAGAATGACATTTAAGCATAATCAAAACATATAACAAATCAAATATATTAAATATAAAACTAATTGGTTTCTAAATCTTAAAAATGTAAATATATATTTAGTAATTTTTTTTTTTTTTTTTTTTTTTTTTTTTTACGATAGCGCGTGTGACATTTAAATGACGGAAATAAATAAATAGTTACGTGTTTTTATATATAAGCAATATATTTTCATTAGTTTTTTATCCAAAGACAATATCGGTAAATAATAACTAATCTGTTCTCTTTTAGTATCTTGAATATAAAAATATTTATTAATAAATATCCATATTTATTCAAAATTAATAAAATAAAAGATTTAGTTTTAATGCAAACATGCATAGGGCTAAATCAATAACATAATTAAACTCATCATAGCTAAGTTCAGCAATATAATTAATCTGTGTATTTTTACTTGCATGTGATTTTGAGAAACACAGAAATATAACTTAGTATACTTTTATTTTTGATTTTGTTTATAAATTAGAATGGTGCACAGTTGTGTGAACTCTATTCATCGAGTAAATATTACCGCTTTTGTGAAGACTACTCATTCCTTATATTGTAATTCACTACATTTA